>VDFB02007239.1:0-127642 GCA_007258455.2 Sequoia sempervirens | reverse complement strand
ATAATGGACTCACATCATTCTTCTAGAATAACAAAAATCCTATCATGGATCAAATGCTCAAGAACATGAACTATTAAGGAAAAGGTTTAGGCCTTCATGAGCAAGGTATTATAGAGCCCATCCAAGTCAAAGAACACTCCTATATGCAAGGTCTTGGATGTACTACTCACGAATCACAATCCAAAAATGTTGGTACAACCTCCACACACCCTCAACAATCCTCTTCTAAATGAATAAGATACTCCTCCCATCACTCCACCAAATCATTTGTTTCCATCCCCCCTCCTCCATCGTATCACCTTCAAACAACCATCCATATTCCTCCATCTACTCCATCCATTTTGTTTCCTTACATCCCTCCACCAACTGTCTCCCATCCTTCATCTACTCCATCCACCATCACACAACCTCCAGCTACTATGTCTATTTTTGGCCCTTATATTCCAAAATCACCTCCTCCATCTCGTCCTATTCATCCTTTCATCCATCCATCACCTATCCATGTCACCCATCATAAACATCCCACTCTCATATTCCCTAATCAAGATCAACAAAGGCATGTACCTACACATCCTTCATCCACATATCATCCTGAAAATCCTACCTCCATCACTCCATTCATGTTTCCTCTGCATCATTCATCTCCTTACACACATCCCATTGCTACTAAAAGCACTTTGGATGCTAAAATAAAAATGCATAAATATAAACATCCACATGAATCTAAAGCTCCTCGTGTCCCCTTAAAAAGACATGTTGAAGAAAATAAAAATCAAATCCAAAATCCAAATCAAAACCACAAGCCACAAAGGCCCACCAACGCAAAAATAAAAACCATGTGGATCCCAAAGAACAAAGATGAAAGGCCTTTGAATGAAACATATATAACAACATCCAAAGTTTCTAATCCCAACGCTAATCATTTTCATCCACCATCTCCTAAATCTGTTTTGGGTCCTTATGTCCCAAAATTGACTATCCCATCTCCTCCATTATCCCCACATCATCCATCCACTAATCATCCTATCCTTTCACATCCACCACTACATGTGCCCATGTTGGTCCTGAACTCATCACCCCATCACACACTTACCCCATCATTCTATCCATACACTTTCCAACATCCCATCCATTATCCCACATATCTCCCCCATTAAATCCCCTTAATCCATTATCTTGCATAATCCATTTATCCTAATAAGGTTGTACCAACATCCAACAATCGCTTCAAATATGGGCTCTTAATACCTCGCATGGAACTTGATGCTTGAGTCCTTCATCCATCTCCTTATCACATATCTTCTAAATCCACTTATCCACATCCCTATCCTTATCCATCTCCATCTGCATGCTATCCCAAAAGTCAAAAAATTCAAAAATTATCAAAAATACACAAAAAACAAAAAAAATTAAGAAATAGTAAAAATAAATAATTCGTCCAATAGTGAAAACTTGGCAAACAAGCACTTTGGATAAGTACCATAATGAAAACATGGAAAACAGGCATCATATGTAAATCCCCCATCTATCTTACTTCCATACTTTGGGGCAATTCCATCCCCTTCACCCATCTCCTCCATCCCACCTGTCTTACACATCCTGCCTGTCATATCGAATCTATCTCCAACACCTCCATCCTTCTTGTGATATTGATAAATATAGGGGCATCTATATATCCATGCTTTGGAAACCACTTGGCATACATTCCCTTCATCCATACACTATGCTAATCCTTACCTGCATCCATCTATCTTCCTTGTCCACCCATCATGCTACCATTAATCTCCTTAATCCATACATCTTATCCATATCCATCTCACTCCCTTATTTTCCTATCCTTCTATCCTCTATCCCTCATGCCTCATTACACATTCCATATCTAGAGTGGGGCATCTAATTCCTTTGTGACATAAGTCCTTGGAGACATCATTCATCCAACTAATCCCCTCCATCTCCCCATCCTTATCTTCCTACCTATCCTTATCTCCTTACCAATCCAAACAATCCTTTTCATCTCCCCATCCTTATCTCCTTATCCATTTATCTCTATCATCATCCCATCTCATAATCCCTTGTCATTGGTATCTGGCTATAGGCTTCTCTCCATGCAATCCAATGCCATCTATCTCATCATCATCACTCTCACTTATCTTCAGTCATCTCTACATCATGTCATCCTCCCAATTAATTTTGATGACTTGGATAACTATCCCATCCCTAAGCTTCATGAGTACCATCATCCTATCCAATCCAATAGGTCTATCTTATCTCATCATATCGTTCCCATCATTTTTATCCTCTTATCAGGGTTATCTCATCATCCCTTGTCCATTGTTTCTCTTTGGTATTTTTTTGAACTACGTTGCCCCTGTGCTTTCATGTAGGCCAAGGTCGATCATTTGATCCACCCTCAAGGATTTTATTTTGTTATTCCAATATTTTTCATCCATCATTGGTCTCCATTATACTCTTCTTGATTTTATCCATGGTTAGTCCTCGGCCTTTTATCAAATTCTAAGGGCTCTGTGCTTTCACGTAGGCAAGGATAATCTTTGATCTGCCCCTGAGCCCCTAGGTATTTAGGGTGTGTCTATTTCATGTCTTGTGTCTCGTGTCTTGTTTCATGTCATCAAGTTATGCCCTATTCCAACTAGTTCTTAACAAAGGAAATCCACTTGTATCATGAGATCCAATCGGTTTTGAGTATCATATGTCATATCGATCTTTTAGTTTAGTATCCATCTTTAGCCTCAATAGGATGCATCCTTCCTAATAGACCTCATCAATCCTAGTCCATCCCTTTGATCCTATGGCAAAGGATGTTTGAAATTAATTGTGATATTTTGATGCTCTTGGATTTTTTTTATCATTTGAGCTCCCTATCATCACTTGTCATGGTCGCCTTGATCCATCATATCATGGTGTGCTTTGACTAGTAAATATAGGGGCTTATCTTGATTTTTGTTTCTTTGTTTTTGTCTTCTTGATTGTCCCATGTAGTACCCACCAAGATCCTTATGATATTGTATCATGTTGTGGCATCCTTTGTGCTTGTGGTTATCCTAATACCTAGCCCGACCAAAGTCATCACAACTTTGGGGTGTTGGGATATCCTTCTTGTGTGTTGTGTTTGTTTCATGCACTAGACACTAATCCACCTTGGTTCTTCATACCCTAGCATCTTGGTGTCTTATGCTATAGCAAAAATTAGTGCTCCAAAAATAGAAAATTGTATTAGGATTGCATTTCATTTTCCATTACATTACATTGCATGTATCCTTCCTCTCTTCTCATCCATCTTTTTATCAATCCTCATTATTTCATCCTATTTTTAATCTTCTTTGAATAATATAGATTGGTTATTCTAAACATCTTTTCAACCATCTCACATCTCCATCCAATCCTAATCCAATCAAATCTAGCACAAATCATCTAATCACATCGTCGGTCTTGTTCCTAGCCTTGCTACAACCCTTGATCCAACCATCATCATCATCGTCTTCATCATCATCGGGATGTATCCTTCCCTATCTTTTGGTGTTGTTTTGGGATGTATTCTTCCCTCATCAACAACACTTTCATTGTCATCATCTTCAGGATGTATCCTTCCCTATCATTTGGTGTTGTTTTGGGATGTATCCTTCCCTCATCAACAACCTTTCATCATCATCATCAGGATGTATCCTTCCCTATTCTCATGTTGTTTCAGGATATTGATTTCCTCATCAACAACACTCCATCCATCATCAACCCATTTTGGCTTGTAGCTTGACTAGGGCAACATCACCTTTTTCCTTAAATCCATTTGTGCTTCACAATCTTCTATCACTTATCCTCTCTTATCCATCACTTTGCATCATCTCCCTCATCTCCCCTTTTATCATCTCATCCATTTCGAGAGCACACCCATGTTCTCTTGAACCTGCATGTCCTCTCAAGGTGGCATCCTAAATCCCTAATCTTCATCTTCATCCCTATCATCCTTCTTCCTAGTCACCCCTTTTATGACTGGGGCATCTTTTCCAACCTAGCCATCTTCTTCTTGGTCTTATCTTTTAATCTTCTTTGAAATGATGCTACTTCGTAGCACCATCTCAAAAAGGGGAAAAATGTAGGCACCTAAATTTGGACACTTACATTTGTCCAAATTTGTCCCTTGTCGTCTAAATATCCTTTTATTGACATTAATTAAGTAATATTGCTATTATTTAATTAATAGCTTTAATTCTTTTAAATCTCTAAGATATTTTGTTAATAATTAAATACCTTACCCTCTATTCCCTTTTTCCTCAAAACAATTAAATAAATAATATATTTATTTAATTCCTCACATGTCACATCCTCCATCACCTTTTCTTAATCTTATTCCACCTCCTAATCTCATCATTAGGGATGTGCACATGTCTAATCTATGATTAGGATGTGTCACATCCTCCAACTTTTGCAAGTTGGCTCCTAATCTTCATTAGCCACTAATTGTCTTCTAAATCATCGATTAGCTAGTCTAATCAGCATCTTCGTCAACTCTCCCATCTCCCAAGGAATATTAAATTTTTATTATTATCCCCATGTCCTTCTTAATATAATTTTAAATTCCATTTTATCCCTTCAAGGCTCTCCTCTTCCCCATGTGATCATTGATATGTCACATTAGTCACTTGGGACATGTACTTACCTTTTTAAGCACCTTGTCTTATCCACAAGGTACTTCTTAGCTTCCTTTTTGGGAACCTTGTCTTATCCTTAAGATATCCCCAAGCATGTGAATTTTAAATTCACTTTTATCCCTCCAACAACTTCTCTCATTCCCATAGTCCTCTCACTTGTCACTGTCACTCTCATCCCAAGATACTTACAAGTACCTCCACATCATAGGTCTTTTTCCACATCACATTTCTTTTTGACATCTCATCTTCCACATGGAAAGATTTGAGGGCTTGTGAGTCCTCAACTCACCATAGCCCTCCATCTTGGCCATGTTGGCTAAATCTCAACCATTGAATTCTCTAGAGAATTCTCCCCTAAATATAGAGGATTTATATTCATGCTCTCATTATGCATTGTTCACAATCACATTTTCATTCAACAACTTCAACCCTCTTGAATTCATACTCTCATCAACCATTATTACATATCTTCAAGATTTCATTGTAGCCATCTCTTACATCTATCAAAATACCCACATTCATCATTTTAATCTCCATTAAATCCACTCTTAGCACTCTTTCCATCAAGGAACATACAAAACATCAACAATCCAAGGGCCAACCAAAGATCAACTTGAATGAAGGTAAATCTCTTCTTGTTTATCTTTTCTTTTGTTTGAGTTCAACTAGGCTAATCTCGAGGTTGTGTAGTGTTGTTTCCTTCTTTGCATCATTTTGTTTTGCATCACTTAGGATAGGTAAACTTCACTGCATCACAAGTACTCTTGAAATATCATGCTTATATCTATTCTAGTTGATGGAAGTAGTCTAAAAGCGTTTGTGTAAGTATTTTATGGATTGTTACTCGTGCACTATATTACACTATAATAACTTATATGTTGCTCCACACTCTTCTACAATTGAATGTTATAGGCAATGGTTTGGGCCTAAAGTAAAGTTACTCATATTGTATCAAGTTCCAGAGTTTCAAAGGGTGAGCTTCAACAAAAATAAATTTGGATGTAACAGAGTGTTGTTTATGTTCACTGGCTATCTATGAATAGATTCTAAGTGTTTGCACCAGAGAAGGGAAGTGTGAGCTAACTAGAGGAAGCATGTGAAGAAGAAATAGGTCCAAGTTAAGATCTATAAAGGAAGAACACAACATCATATATTATTGGCAGTGAAAAAATTGATTTAGGACTGAACCACTATACGCTTCATGTCAATTTGAATTAGGTCCACTCTTAGCTGACCTAGTTAATTATGGATAGTGTTAATGGATTCTTAATTGCATGTGTGAGGAAGTGTGAGGGTTATATTTAAGTGATGTAATGTGAATTTCATCTCAATCATTGTGCACCATCATCAAAAGATCATATATTGTGTAGGAGTGTGTTCAAAGGTTCATCAAACCAAGTGTAAGTTGTGTAATTAGCATTGAAGATTCACAAATCACATCTTTGTAATTCGGTAGAACTGGTGTCTTTCCTTTTAAGTTAGTGCTCAAATATTTGTATTGGGGATCCATGTCTCTAGTAGGTTGGTGCCTACAAATGCAATTGGGGATTGGTTTCTCTAATAGGTTGGTGCCTACTTTTTTATTGTAAGTTATTCATTACTTATGTGACATTAGATTTGGATAGTAGCTCCAAGCACCTCTTCTCACTATGGTTTTTCCCATTCTAGGTTTCCACATAATGAAATAAGTAAACCTATGTCCACATCATCACTAGCACAAATTAAGGCTTCAAGGTTATGGACCATTATGTTGAAGCCTAGCTTCCATTGATCTAAATATTTGAGCTCTCCACTTCCATCTAAGATGCTAGGCATGACTTTCATTTCTATGCTTTCAAAAATCTTGAATATAGTATTTATTTACTACACCAATTTTGTCATATATGTTTGCAACTCCCCTACCAATTTGGTCATATCCCATGTAGGAAAAATGTTATCAAGTATATCATCATCAATTCTTGCTCCCTTGTATATTCCCTATAGATTGGCAATCGTAAGTATCCATTTTTTATTGTATTCCCAAGATTCTCTTGATCCTTTGTAATTTTAGCATAAGCATCCTTAAGATTTGAGTAAGCTTGAAGGGAGTCTTTTAATTTTCAAAACATTTTGGACACTCTATGATTTATTACATCCTCCACTATACTATTAGTTTTCTTTTTCTATTCCCCTTGATCATTTTTCAATTGCTCCTCCAACTTCTCTATCTTTGAAGTTAAAGCTTTATTTTCTTTAATCAGAGTACTTGAGAAGCTCGAGGTTGAGGAACTTACTATTTCAATACTAGATGACCAGTGGTGATATTGGTGGTGGCTCCTACATCTTCAACTTATTGTATTCAATAGTAATCTTAACATGATCTTTTGATAATTGATCATATTCTTTATTGTAAGGAAATAAAAAAGAGCAATGGAAAGTACTAATAAAGAGCAATTGTTTGAAGGAAAGAGATTACCAAATAAGTTGAAGTAGCCAAACCAAACACCACCAAAGCAAGAGAGACACAAGAATTTGTTAAGGGGAAAAAACAAGAAAAAACCCCAATATTATGAATGGAGGCAAAATGCCTAAAGAATAATACAAAGAGAGAGAGCTACAGCCTTAGCTTGCTTGCATAAGTCTTGAAGAATGAGAGGAGAGGCACCTCAATAAGTAGAGGTGAGAATGAGGAGTTAGAATGTAACTCCCAACTCAATGAATGCCACCATTCATCTATGTGTGTGCAAAGTGTCACCTCTTAAGGAGGTGGATACAAATATTCCTTAATAAAGGAATTAAAAAAATAAGCCATCCTCACACATGTGTGAGATGACAAAAAGACAAAAGACTTGTAGAGATTCCTTTGGAACATTCCTACAAGTTAATAAAAAAATTACAATTAAAGAATAACCTTTACCAAGTAAAGATTCATCTTCTAACATCCCCCCTTAAGCTTTACTTGGGGAAGTTACATCAAACCCTTCAATGGGTTGTAATCCAAGATTTTTACAATGGAAGAGAAATTTATCTTTAGAAAGAGCTTTGGTGAGAATATCTGCAACTTGATCTTCACCTTTACAATACAAAAGAGAAATTTGCTTGTCTTCAATTTGCTCTCTAATGAAATGATGTTGAAGAGCAATGTGTTTGGTCCTTGCATGAAAAATTGGACTCTTTTCCAAAGCAATAGCACTTTGATTATCACAATATAAAGGAGTAGGATCCTTTGGAGGTAGACCCAAGTCTTCAAGTAATCTTCTTAACCATAATGCTTCTTTAGATGCATTTGTACAACCTTTATATTCAGCTTCTGTAGAACAAAGAGAAGTAGATTGTTGTTTCTTACTATTCCATGAGATTGCACCTGATCCAACAAAGAAACAATAACCACAAGTGGATCTCCCATCATTGGGATCACCTCCTAAATCTGAATCAGTATAACCTTTTAAAGAAAAATCACAATTTGTATCATAAAAGAGACCAAGATTAAGAGTTCCTTTAACATATCTTAAAATTCTTTTTGCAACTTTAAAATGAGTTTGTTGTGGTTTAGACATAAATCTAGAAACCAATCCAACACTATAAGAAATATCAGGTCTAGTAAGAGTTAGATAATTTAAACTTCCTACTATTGCCTATATAAAGTAGGATCAACAAAAGGAGTTTCCATATCAACCATTAATTTAGTTCCTAATTCACAAGGAGTAGAAACACACTTTGCATCATTCATTTTAAATCTATCTAAGAGATCTTGAGCATATTTATGTTGAGAAAGAAAAATACCTTTAGGTGTTTGCCAAATTTGCATACCCAAAAAATAATGTAATAGGCCTAAATCAGTCATTTGAAATTGTTGATTGAGTTGAGACTTAACATCACTAATCAAATTGTTAGAACTAGAAGTGATAATTAAATCATCAACATATAAAATAATAATCACAATATCATCTTCACTATGCTTAATATATAAATTTGGATCATTTTTACTTCTAATGAAACCTTGAGATAAAAAGAAGGCATTGATCTTTGAATACCATTCTCTAGGAGATTGCTTTAAACCATAAATTGATTTCTTCAATTTGCAAACAAGATGTTCATTTCCTTCCTTAATGAAACCCAAAGGTTGAGACATATAAATTTCTTCATGTAAATCACCATTTAAAAATGCACTTTTAACATCCATTTGATGAATAGGCCAATGCATATGAGAAGCTAAAGCAAGAACTAATTTAATGGTTGGCATCTTAGCTACTGGAGCAAATGTTTCATTATAATCTAATCCTTCAACTTGAGAGAAGCCCCTAGCAACTAATCTAGCTTTAAACTTGCTAACTTCATTATTTGCATTAACCTTAGTTTTATACAACCATTTGCATGAAACAAGATTCTTACCTTGAGGTAAAGGAACTAAATCCCAAGTATGATTAGCAATTAAAGTATCATATTCTTCTTGCATAGCTTTTTGCCAATGAGGTTGATTTTTAGCTTGTTCATAAGTTTGAGGATCATTTGAATTCATAATGTTAGACATCAAAGCATAATTACAATAATTTGCCTTTCTTCTTTTAGGTGGATTTTTAGTTAAATAATCCTCACTTTCTTGCAACAAATTTTTAAACCATTTTGGCATTCTTTTAGATGTAGGAGTATCATCACTAGAAGAAGAATCATAAGGAGAAATTTCAACATTTTCATCATCACTATCACTATGAGTAAGAGATGCATTAGGAGGGTTAAGAGGAGTTTCAACTTGAGGATTATCCTCCACAACAATAACTTTATTTTGAGAAGAATCAATATTATGCACTTTAGAACAATCATGAACACCATTTTCAGCAATGCATACATCTCTAGCAACTTTAACTTTGTTAGTAAGAGGATTATAAACTCTATAAGCTTTAGAATGTTCATCATAACCAACAAAAATATGATAAGAAGATTTAGCATCTAATTTTTGCCTCTTTTGTTTAGGTTTGTGAACATAAGCAATTGAACCAAAAATCCTTAAATGCTTAAGATTGGGCTTCCTACCAGACCAAGCTTCTTCAGGAGTTATATCCTTTAAAGCTTTAGTAGGAGTCCTATTGATAATGTAAGTAGCACAAAACATAGCTTCTGCCCAAAATTTATAAGACATATTTTTAGCATGTAACATACATCTAGCCATTTCAACAATAGTTCTATGCTTCCTTTCCGCTACACCATTTTGTTGAGGTGTATAGGGAATAGTTAGCTCATGCTTAATACCAAATGTTTTCAAATAACTATTAAAAGCATTGTTCACATATTCTTTTCCATTATCAGTTCTAAGAATTTTAAGTTTAAAACCAGATTGCCTTTCAACAAATTTATGAAATTCAGAAAATATATCAAGAACTTGATCCTTACTATGAAGAAAATAGATCCAAGTTCTTCTAGAAAAATCATCAACAAAAGTAAGTGCATACCTTGATCCTTGGATGGAGTTATTCTCCATGGGTCCCAAAAGGTCACTATGAACTAGGTGCAACTTATGAGTTGCCCTCCATGATTGACCATGTGGAAAGGGCTCCCTATGCATCTTACCACTCATGCATCCTGTGCATACAATTTTAGATGGAACAATACTAGGCAATCCATCTACCATATTAAGCTTTTGCATTAAAGCAATATTGTTAGCATTTATATGACCAAGTCTTTCATGCCAAACATTGAAATCAATGGTAGATATTAAAGAGCATCTAGATTGAGCAAACTCATAAAATTTGAACAAATTATCATTGTCTAATTTAGCAGTAGCAATGACCTTGTTTTGTTTTGGATCAATAACATAGCACATATCTTTGTAAAATTCAATTTTATAATCTTGGCAAAGCTTAGCAACTGAAAGCAAGTTAGTCTTTAATTCAGGAACATATAAAACATCATGCAATTTACCATTAGGAACATTCACATCTCCAATTGCTTCTACTTTACAAGTATGATTATTAGCAAGTTGAAGAGGAACATTTGATATATCAGGTTGCATAGACTCAAAAACTTATTTATGTGAAGTAACATGTTGAGATGCCCCTGAATCAATAACCCATTCAAGAGGTTGAGAAACATTAGAACTACAAGTAAAAGCACGTCTAGATTGATTTGCATTATTTTGAAACTTATTATTATTAGGTCTATTTTGTTGTTGATTATTTTGCTTCATAGGCTTTTTCTCATTTTCTTTTTAAAACAAGTGTTTTGCCAATGACCATCCTTATTACAATAAGTGCAATGTGGTTTCTTAGAAGAGTTAAACTTTCTAGGATCATTGCCATTATTATAATGAGGTTTGGAATTATAATGTTGTTGTTTAGAATGAGGTTTAAAATTTTGCTTATGATTAGATAAGAAAGCATGTTCATTAGACTTAAGAGTACCAAACTGAATTAACTTAGCCTCTTCTTGTCTTAATAAATCACGAAAAATATCATAAGTTAATTGAGTAGCTAAAGAAGGAATAGCTAATTGAGCATGAATATTAGTAATGAATTGTTGAAATTGTCTAGGAAGACACTTTTTAAGAATAAGATGAATTAATCTAAGATTATCTAATTTAACTCCTAAACCATCCAATTGACTATTTAAAGCATCAAATTTCAATAAAAATTCATCCATAGATTTAAAATCAGAATACCTCAAATCTTCAAGTTGATCTTGAATTTGAATTTTTCTTGATTCATTTGTACTATCATAAATTGTTTTGAGTTTGTCCCATGCTTCATAGGCAGTTGTACATGTCCCAATGTGAACATAAAGTTCGGGTGACATGGAGATACCTATGAGGCCAAGGGCTTCTTCATTTTTGAGATTCCATTTTTCGATTTCATCTTTGGATGCAGACGAACCTGGTTTAGATTTAGGATCTGTAGCTACATCTAAAAGATGTTTAAACCAAAAAATGAAAGAAATGTGAGTCTTCCAAGAATGATAGTTAGAAGAATTTAATTTAATTTCAGGAATTAAAGTTGACATGATAAAATATTTAAGTGCACAAAAAAAACTTACTACAGGAAATAAGACTAGATTAAATTAAGCTTTAAAAAAAACTTTTTGAAGAAAATTTAAGATTTTGAAAGAAAAAAAACCCTTTAGATTAAATTAATCTTCTTTGATGAAAAAAGTATTTGCAACTAAAAAAAAATGCCCTTTAAAAAAACAATTATAAATAATTTAAAAATATTTGAAATAAAAAAATATAAATAAATTATTAATTCAAATATTAAAATAACATTATAAAATTTTGAAATTCAAATTAGGAATATTAAATTTAAAAGAAGAATTAATAATTGATTTAATATTAAGACTCAATAAATACTAATATTTTAAAATTTTAAAACTTTTAAAAAAAATCATTACTTTTAAAACTTACGAGGAAAAGTTATTTTTCTTAAAAAACTTTATTTCTTTCGTAAATGTGAAATCTTTCAAACTTTCGTATTTTAGATAGAGGAGGATTTTAATTCTATAAAAAGCTTTTATTTATGACTATTTGAAAGGCAAAATGGGCGGGGTTTTTAAAGGCGGCATAATTAAATAAAGAAAGATTTTAAATGCGGATTGGGGGTGGGAAAAAATAAAAGAGATAAAATAGATAGGTATTATTTAAAAGGAAGACGGTTGCAGAGGGTTTCAAAGCGCAGCACAGAAGGAAGGAAAGAAACGCAGAGGAGGTGACGGTACAAGTGGAGGTGCAGTAACACAAAGAATGCAGGTGGAGGAGCCCTTAGATAGGGCTGAAACCCTTAAGGGGTTTTTAAGAATTTTTTATTGATATTTAAGATTTTGATGTTTTTATTGAATAAATCAAAATGAGGGTTTTGACTTATATATATATATATATATTTTTTAAAAAAGAAAAATTAGACAGAGTTGATTTCTTTATAGATTTAATATATAGATATCAATAAATTGTAGAAAAATTTTAAAAAAATTGTTTTCTTTTTATAGAAATTTGAACATGTAAATTTGAAGATTTTTTTTTACAGATTTGCAAAAAAGCAGATTGCCCCTTTTTTTAAAATATAAAATATAGTGATTTGTTTTACATATTTACCCTGATATTGTAAAAATAAATAAAATAAAATTACAAATCTAAAAAAAAACTGAAATATAACCCTTTATTTGAGGGTTTCTAAAATTTTGCAAAAAAATAAACATGCATGCAAATTATAATGGATTTTTTTAAGATTTAATATTAAGATTTGCAAAAAAAAGTAGATTAGCTTTTTTTTCCTAAAAATAATTTATGAACTAAAGTTAGAGCTCCTAAAAAAAAATTGATTTTTTACAAAAAATTGAACATGCAAAAAATGGGTTTTTAAAAAACTTGAACTATAACCCTTTATTTGAGGGTTTTAAAAAAACTGCATAAACTTAAATATGCATGCAAACTAAAATACTTTAAAACTTTAGATACAAAATCTGCACAAGGGTTAGAAGACAAAAAACAACCAAGATTAGGCACTAGCTCTTCTTCTCATCTTTGAGAGTGTCTCCAATGGTGTACTGAAAAATTTGGTAAACCTTCAACAATATAGCTCACAAGATATTAGTAATACCAAGCTCTGATACCATGTAAGGAAATAAAAAAGAGCAATGGAAAGTACTAATAAAGAGCAATTGTTTGAAGGAAAGAGATTACCAAATAAGTTGAAGTAGCCAAACCAAGCACCACCAAAGCAAGAGAGACACAAGAATTTGTTAAGGGGAAAAAATAAGAAAAACCCCAATATTATGAATGGAGGCAAAATGCCTAAAGAATAATACAAAGAGAGAGAGCTACAGCCTTAGCTTGCTTGCATAAGTCTTGAAGAATGAGAGGAGAGGCACCTCAATAAGTAGAGGTGAGAATGAGGAGTTAGAATGTAACTCCCAACTCAATGAATGCCACCATTCATCTATGTGTGTGCAAAGTGTCACCTCTTAAGGAGGTGGATACAAATATTCCTTAATAAAGGAATTAAAAATAAGCCATCCTCACACATGTGTGAGATGACAAAAAGACAAAAGACTTGTAGGGATTCCTTTGGAATATTCCTACAAGTTAATAAAAAAATTACAATTAAAGAATAACCTTTACCAAGTAAAGATTAATCTTCTAACATTTCTATAGTCTCTTGGTAGTTCCTTCATTGAACTTAGTTGTATGAACAACTAATAAAGCTAATTGGGGAGCTGTGGTGTTTGATAATCTTTTGTTAATCAGACTCCCCTTCATTTCTTGTGCAATCTCTATCGATTGAGGCTTGTTAGATTTTGGAGCTAGAGCCCATATGGCCAAGGTTTCCCACTTAGGATTGAAACTTGACCTAAAGTATGCTTGCTTTTCCTGCTCATCAAAAGAAAATATCTTCTCATTTTGTCTTTGAATAGTGATCAAAGCTATTGTAGAAGCAATGTCCCACTCTATCAATAGCATTTTTCTACTCTCTCTCACCAACCTCCTCCCTTCCTCTGGTGTTACGTTTTTGACATCAAAGTCAATTTCCATGAACACAATTTGTGTAACTTCCTCATACTTGGAGGGTTGGACTTCACTTTTTTACTTTTTAGCTTTCCATGGAATTCCTCTCTTCTTATTATGATTATAAAGTCCTTAAACTCCTTAGATTTAACAAATTAATCATCAGAGATGAATTGTGTACATGCAACAACCCTTGTTTCATTGACCTCATCCTTCCTACTTCCCACATTTATGCCCATTTGGCCTTGTGGTATTCATGCTACATTTACCCTTGGTGGAAAAGAAATTTCTTGACTCGCCTCCTCCTTAGTGACCTCTACCTCATCTTCTTCATCAATAACTAGAGGATAATCAACCAATGATGGTTGATCAAGCCTCCTTTTCTTCTAAGGTTTTTCTTGGGAAGCAATAGTAGTAGTAGGGGGTTCTTAAGGAGGTGTGGCTACTACAAGTGGCTAGTATTGGGGGATAGCTCCTTCACTATTGGTCCCTTCTCTCTTCTAATAGATCCATACATAGATGGATCAACTTGTGGCTAGTAGGAGAGTCTCTCCTCAACCATTGGGGTTTTCCCTCTTAACTTGTCAGCATTATCCAATACCTTCTTATCCTGGCAATAGGATCTATTATTTTTACATATTTTCAAGGATAATTGGCTATTTTCTTAGTCTTTTGATCCTCTAATTTTTTGAAAGCAACATTTCATTCTTCTTTCATTCAACTCCTTTTTAATGAGGTAGTTCATCATCACATCTTCACCAAAGAAAATTTTGTGTACAAATGAGGATCTTTTAACACTTGTTCTAACTTGGTTGATAAAGCCTTCAAGATCAAATGCTCTTGTGATCTCTAGGACCATCTCGTATGTTTGGATCATGGGGTAAATGAGCTTTAGGCCCTCCCTAGTCACTATGAAACCTAAAAATACATTAGAGAATGGAAAGAGCCCTTCTTTTGTCCATTTAGGTGGATTTTGTCAGCTTCATTTAACTTCCATATTATCTAGAGATATACCAGTCTCAAAGGAACATATTTTGTCATAATGTGGGATCCCACAGGCTTCCAATATACTCTTATCACTATTGAATCTAAATGGAGATACCAATCTCCTCAATTGTGTTGTACACAAACTCAAACACTCTTTCTTTGGGCCTTAATAAATCCATAATTTCTTTTTGTAGCTTGCCTTCATCTCCTCCCATGAAACCTAAGACCCTTATTATAAAATGGTCATCAAACACCACATAGTTTTAAGATTCGCGGTGCATTTCCAAGGCATAAGTCCAATATTGGAAAGGGAGAGGATTGTTATTATCATCTACCATTTAGACATGTAATGCTTGGTCCCATTTTGTCCTTTCCTCATATAGAAACATGTGGAAAAGTAGGGAATACCGCCTAAAGTTTACCACTTTATTGTTGGCCTTAATTTCCATCAACTACTTATGAATTTCATTGGATATATAAGTGGGAAAATCAAACTCATTGTTCACTAGAGGGTTTTGAATGTCAAGTACCATGTACATCAATGACATGGGGATTTTGGTCTTGGCATCTCCACCAAGGACTTGGCAAAGTGAATGATAAGTCTTGATAAATTAGTCCTCAAACAAGTCAATATTGAAGGTCTCAACTTAATTTATTGGAATTCTAATAGATCTTTTGTCAAATCCTTTCAACCTATGCCTTGGTAACTATAGGAATCTATAACTATGCCTATCTTGTTGATACTTCTTGAAAAGACTAAAATCTATAACCTTGTTTGCAGCTAATTTTAGGCCAAAAACCTTTAAAATGTAAGCTTTATCAACTTGCATCAACACTCCATGATTGGAAGACCTAACAATTCTAAAATTTTCATCATAGTTTTTAAGCCACATACTTGATGAATTCCACATTCATGAAGATGTTGGGGATAACTAATTTTCCTAGGTCATAAATCTATACATTCTAAATGGAGACCCTATAAAAACTCTTGTTGTACCTATGGGTGAAGAGGCTTCATCTTATTAGAGGGATTTCTCCATCCCTACATTCCCTTCCATTTTCTAATATACCACTTGCAACACTAATCTCATGGGTGCATACAACCTTTCTGGATGACCCAAGGAGTTGTACAATTAGGTCTTCATCAAAAGGTCTTTTTGGTGAAGATGGTTGGCTCATCATTACAATTTTATTTTTGATCTAGGTTTTTTGTGGAAATCTAGGTTTTGAATATTTTTAGACAATTCACTAGATTCATAGCTTTAATTATAAACCCTAAATACTGGAAACTTTGAGAATTCTTTGAACTAGGGGCTTGAAATTATGAACTCACTTGATTTTACACTCTACACACCCTATCTCATTGTAGAAGTCACAAAATGCCAAGAAATTGCTCTCCAATCTCGAAGAAATGCAAAATGATTTCACTCATCAATCAAGCTGCAATACTTATGGAGAAAATCCTTTGAAAGATTGGGTAGCATTAGTCACTTCTACCATTATTATTCATTCACATGAGCCAAACATATTCAACTACCCAATTCTCATATTTGAATGTGAGCCATTGATCTTTTGGATATAAGACAAGGTAAACGATCCAAAATTACTTTGACCAAGTTGGAATATTTTGACAAGAGGTCTACGTGCTTTAAAAAAAATTGACCAATAGGGATATTCCAAGTCATGTCACTTTACACATCATTTGTGTGGGTTTGCTTAGAAGAGCATCTTCAAAAAGGTAAGTGACCTCAACTAAGACTCCATGGGGCAACCTTCTGCAATTCCACAACTTGAAATGGGACCTACCTTGAAGAGCTTGCAAAGTCATAGAATCAATGAAACAAATCCATGTGTCGTACTCTTGTAATTCCACACTAAAAAAATGGGCCCACTTTAAGGAATTTGTGGACTCACGAAACAACACCAAATGATACCAAGTGTTAATCTTTTTGTGGTTCCACACCTTTATTTTTTCTTTAGTAACTTAGCTCCTCCAGGAATATGAAAGCCAATGAGAAAGAGGAAAAATGTCACCCTTCCGCTATTTTGTAGCCTCCCTTTTCTTTAATAAAAAATAACCCACAGACATGAAAAAAAAATAGAAACATGACACATGGTAGACAATGGGTTCACTATAGGTATTAGCATGGAATCACTTCAGTCATTTTAATTTGCACATGAGCTAATTGAGACAAGTGGTCACTAGGAAAGAAGAAATGAAGTCAGTAACCTTATGAGATAAAAGGGCTTCACACATAACTTAAGGTACCAGAAATTGAGCAAAAAAGTCAATGAAAGATTAGAATTAAAATGCAAGGCATAGTTAGGGTTTTTCAGGTTTTTTACAACCCTAATGAATACTTAGAGAAATTTTTACATAACCTTAGCAAGAAAGACAACAATTTTACAACTTTTGAGCAGAAACAAGAGTAGAGAATCATAAAATTGAAAACACACTACCACATCTATTGTATCAAAAAATGTGATTCATTTCGCAAAGGCATGTTTAATCAAAGAAATTTCATCTTCTTGGGATAAAGGTGTACTGTGCATTCCAAAAATCCCCATTCATCCATATCCCACCTTAGAAACCTACATTAATAGTCCATTCCAATTCCATAGATATAAATCATTCACGCACAATTTTTATATCATCCAAAATATCGACCAAACATGGTAAAAAAGAAAAAAAATAGTAATACCTATAATCCTTGACTTCCCAACTTTATTTGTGGAATGAGTGGAGATGTCATTGTAGATGAAATAAATTGTAGCTCACAATATGTGAGCTAAAGTAATCATATAAATTGATACCCAGTTTTCTATTAAAAAACACTAACACACTTTCATTTTTACTTGTTTTGTGCAATCCTATACATATACACGTGATCGAACTAAGATAAACATCTAGACATAACCTGTATAAGGGGATCAAATGGGAGAAATAACTTTAATTTGTGTAAAGGGTACAAATGATAAAGAGTAAGGGTGGAAAGAAGAAAAGTTATGTATGAAAAGGTTGAAAGTGGAGGATGATAACAATTACCAAATGGAGGGAGCTATTATCAACCATAAAATACATAAACCAGCTATAAAATTTTAAAAACAAAATAATTAATAGAGGTGAAACCCTAAATATTAATAAATGACTCTAAAGGGGAAACTAAGGATCAAACAATCTAAAAATAATAACTAGGAACATTATGACCCTAAAGCATGCATGAAAAAAAACCCTTCAACATACTCTAAATGCCCATGCATGTAAATGCTTGATCATGTTTGCCACTTGTTTGTAGCCACGTGTTTGAAAATAGATGATGCTCTTTATTCTCACACCAAGTTTCATTTTCTTTTCAATCTTGGTGACAAATAATATAGGGAGACATCCTTTTCGCCCACGTTACATATTAACACTTATTATGGACGAATCAAAAGTTTTTATAAACTACAAGTTGAACAATTTTGAAGAACAAGACTCAAATGGGTAGTTGAGCTATCATAGTAATGTCCATCATCAAACTACTTCCATTAATACATGATATAGATCTATTTCAAAATGAAGACTACATTCCCTATTCAAATGGTGGTATTAAATGTTGTTTTAATAACAAAAGTCAAAAGCAAATGCCACTCATAATTTGTAAAAAGATAAAACAAAATAACATTAATATTTAGAAAAGGTTAAAAACTAAGTAAAATATTAATTAGAGAAGAGTTTGTATAATAATTAATTATCAGTAAATTTTTTTTCAAAAATTAATATCAGTATTTAATTTAAATTTTATTTTATAAGCAATTATAAGAAATTATAGAGGTTTAAAATTAGTGAAATTAATTTATGTGGAAGCATAATCATATATCAAGATCTAAAGTGATATGATCAATAATATTATCTAAAATGCTAAACAATCAGGACATGATGTGCTAGTATTCATTGAATATACTTGAAAGTTAGCTTTGATTTACATCATGAAACCTAGAATTACAACACAAAGGACCACAACCTAACAACTTAGTTGATAAATCACAAAGTTGTGGAATGAACATGCATACACAACATAGTAAATTATGACATAAATAGAAGAAAGAGATAAAATAATAATGATCTTATATCAAGAGAAATTGAAATCACATCTTACATGTACCTAAAAACAAATAAAGGTTGAGAATGTGAATTATGTCAAGCATGTGAGCTCTATTTTTAAGGTACATATGCCTTAGTCATAATACCAACTTTGAGATGTATAATTAGTCATATTTCATGGTTAGATGGTGCCATAAAAAAGATTACAAATCTATTTTCTTTGCTATAGCTACAATCAACCTAATATTGATAGATATATTATAACATTAGTAGTTTCATAAATATGATATTTTCCTCTATTTTGATCTAAATATAAAATGAAATATTATTAATGTTCATAAATGACGAAGAGTAAGTTTATGGGACTAGAAATGAGTTGCTATAATAAAAAATAAAAAAAATATAGGAATCATTTTGTGAAAGTAGAAATAATAATGTAATGATAAAAGTGTAAGACTATATAAAATTGAACTCAAAATAATTTATATAATAAATAGAAATAAGGGATAAATCCAAGTATAAAGGCCCATGAGTTAATGAAGATCAATAGTGAAAAACCAACCTAGGGGAAATGCAATCACACATTTGAATCTAATATGAGAGACTCCATGGTATTAGCATTCAAAATTCTAAAGCATTAACCAAATTTTCAATTTATAAAAATCACAGTTTAACCTCCACCAAGTTTTGCCAAAATTTACTTGCAAAAAGTCTTGCAAGCACAAAAATAGCACAACCACCCATACTCAAAGACTTTTTTAGTTAACTATTATAAATATACATTTATCCCTATGTTAAAATAACCTCCTACCTTTGATTTACTGATATTTCATGGCTATTATTTGATCACCACTGTTATTCAAACTAGAATGTGAAAAATGACACTAGAAATGAAACTCCCATTGATCAATAACTTCAAACTTTTAGATGACCAAAACCACATCCTCTTTTACACAATGTCTTTAACACAAAAATCTCTATCCACCCTCTTAGTTCTTCGATTGAAAAGATAATAATGGATCATTAACATGACAATGGATTTGAGATTTGTTTGCTGCTTGTGCTTCTTTCAAAATGAAAGTCTATATTTCTTCACTTTTATATTATGGGTAAATATGAAACATCTCATGTAAAGTATCTCTTATTTTTAAATTACTAAATATTTTTATCTATTTTTCTATCTATACAAATTTAATGTACTCTATGTGAGAAATCGTAATACAAAATGGAATGCTATGTCCACTTTTATATTAAAAATATTAACCTAAAATAGTAGACATAATCTTACTAATCAATTGATAAAGTTTATAAGTTCATTCGTTGTTCCAAAAAATAAATATTATGTTCTTAACAAGTTTAGAATACAAGATTCTATTGTAATGATATTTCACATTTTCTTAAGTGTTTCAAACTTTTTATGGTCTTGCTTATAGATGTCAATAACATTTGATATAGGTCACAAGATAAATCCAACAAACATGATTTGGATAATCTTTTTTTAGTTAGTTTAATGCTAGATTTATAATTCCAAACACAAATGCTAAATTAGTTTACATGTTGTGATACATCTTGTAGATGAGATCAAAATAACAAATGCACATATTATGCATGGGAAGATGGATGAAATGCTAACTACCTGTAATTGTTTATTTAATATTAGGCTTTGTATTAAAATCTTCCAGCAATCCACTATAGCAAGACAATGGCTATCCTTGTTAATCATGATGTCATTCTATTTACATATTTAAATGTGTTAATTGAAATGTGCAGCCTCATTTTATTGCTCATCTTAGTCAAGAAGACTTCTCACTTCTTTGTATTATTGTTATGTAATATAGTAGTATTCTATATGAATTCTTTGCATAAGCCAAAAAAAACTCTATTTTATTTCATTAAATATGAATAGCTAATCTATAGTAAGCTTATGAAATATTAACCTATAGAAGTCTAGAGGGAAAGTATTAAGCTTGGTTAATAGTTATGATGTTTATTAATTAGTTTATTTAAGCTTGTGTATTTGTAATACAATTTTAGTTTCTATTATTTCTTAGCTCATTCACTTTTTTTAACTCTTTCAAAACTCCTTTGGTTTTTATTTTTTCTCTTTTTAATATTATTAAACTATTTCTTCATAATCCAGTGATATTGTTAATTTAGTTATTAATACCTAAGAAAGGATGCCTCTATATTATAACTTATTTGTCACTATTCAACATTAATTTAAGTATTAGTTTAATATATAAATAACATTTACATATAAAAAAATATTTATTATATTTTATTAATTTATCAAAACTAATTATTTGATAGGTTAAAATGGAAACATACAAAATATTAGTAATTAATATCCATTATGTTGATTAATGAGTAATTAAATTATTATCCATTAAATAGATATTAATTAGTAATTGTATTAGTATATTTTGTTGATTAATTAGTAGTTAAATTGTTATCCATTAAATGGATATTAATTAATAATTAATTACTATATTAACTAATGTATAATTAGTTATGTTTAATTAATAATTATAATAATTTTCTTAATTTATATATCAATCTATCAATGCTATAATTGATTTAATTTCATTGATATATGTTTAATATATAAATATTAGCTAGTTTATATCAAATAATATACCTATTATACCAAATTAATATTATTAGTTAACAACATTAGAAAATATAAAAAATATATTGGAGGCCTTCATAATAAATATTAATTAAACAATATACTTGTTTTGACTAATATACAATTTAATTTAATTAATATATTAGTTGTTACTTTTTACCTTTTTTAACAATTTTTCTTCTCCCCTTTCACTATTTTTCCTTCCTTCTCCAATCATCTCTTCCTCCATTCTCCATTTTTTATCCTTAACCCACCTTTCCTCCCAACTCTTTTTAAGACCAATTATGTAATCTATTTTATTATTTTTCTCTTCATAATGATGAATCATTGAGTGTATCAAAATGTCAATACAAATAAAGAGACACAGTTGAATCCAAAAAAAAATCATCTAAGAAAAATAATGTTATATAGAATAAAAAATATTCTTGAATAAAGAGAACCTAGAAACAAGCTCTTGAAATCAATCATGAAAATGAAAACATAAAGGAATTTAGTTCAAGTGAAATTGATTTTGAAGTGACATAGAACATGAAAATCCTCCTAAAATTTGATACATGGATTTATTGAATCCAAATATATACATGAAATCCTAGACAAAATTATAGAAATTACACTAGCATAAGAGAATTATCACATTAGAATCTTTAAAGATAAATATGTTAAAGAGACGAACTTTCCTACACTATTTTTTAGAAACACATATGATGATGACATTGCTAAGAATTTCACATACCAAAAAATTGCACAATGGGGATTACTACATTCAACTAGAGAATTTTCTTACCACACAACAATTTATTTTTCAAAAACATCAAAATACTTATACTATAAGTTTTGTCTACTATGTGAATAAGAGTTCGTATTTAGGTGAACTAAAAGGAAGAAAGCTAGTAGCAAAAGATGTCAAACATAAACTTAACCTAATAAAATATTTACATCATACATTGGCTATGTTGATTTTAAAATAATAAAAATATCTCTAGGTTACTTGCATCAAATAAAAAAATGTGTTTGTAATGATACAACTTGGACCACCTACTTTATTCATTACATTCACTAGTGTTGAACATAATTGGGATCCTCTATCAAATACAATTAAAGAATTACATAACTTACATCAATCAATATCAAAGAAACAACAATGTTACACTAGAATTAAAAATGACAAATTTTGTCTCATCAAAAAATATCTAATGACTTGTGCACACTACTATAGACATAGGATAAATACAATGAAAAAGCTGATATTTAAAGATGATTCTTTCTTTGGAAAAGTCTTTGATTATTTTTTAGTAACCGAATTACAAAATTTCATAAATGAATATGATCATTTCCTTCTATGGATAAAAAATGCACCAATCTAAGGAAAAGATAACCATACAAATATTGTAGACTTTGTAGACAAGTACATTATTAGCAACACTAAAAATCTACAACCTGACATAGATATAACACACAAGCACCATCATACAAAGCAATGTAAGAAATAGAAAAAAGGAGCTTGTAGATCAATTTTCCAGCAATAGAAAATTATGACAATTCATTATTTTTTCAAATGTTCTTAGATGAGATGGATATGAACGAGGATGAATACATAATGGATATAAGGTCAACACTCCACCCTACACTTTTATTACAAATAAATCCATCACAAATATGGAATAATAACTTTGCAAAAAATACCAAAACTATGGAAAGCAAATACAAATGCACAATTTTCTCTTAATACATATGACACAACAATGTATTATAGCTCTTACATGACAAAAGTGAACAATTCAATGACATGCATTTAAAAGAATACATAAATATTTTTGACAATATAATATTGATGCTATAAACATGAAAAGTAAAATTTGCAACAAATGTCTTCATAACAAGATACTCATATTATTTTATCACTTCTACTAAATTATAGCTTGAGAAAATGTATATTTATTAATACAAGATCTAACAATGATTGTAAATTTATTTTGAAATCTGTAAAACAATTGAACAATGAACCAGATAAATCAAAAATGTAATTTACAATTTTTTAATAGATTATTATATAAGTCAATTTGAAACAAATATGAACATATATCTTGTAGAATTTGTTTCATAATATAGAAAAGATGTTAAAAATATTGAACCAAGAACTAAACCAAATGTTATATGGTTTAAATTTCAATAAACATATTGGTTTAAATTTCAATAAACATATTGATCTAGAAAATCATTGTAGAGAGTAATTACTACTTCATGTGCCCTTTATGATAAATGAGAATACATTAAAATATAAATTCAACTCATGAAATAGTGATTATTTATATTATGAAACAACAATTCAAATTAACCATGCAAAATACAATTATAGTACCAACTCTACATGGGGTGATATTGACAAAGCTATCAATGATCTCAATTCTAAAAATGATGACATTGATAAACAGACCTTCCTTGCAAAAAAAATAGATGAAGAAAGATATAACATACAACTAGATCTTGAAATTGTAAACCTCAATAAATAATTAAAGTATCACTCCAATGCATTTGAAATTATTCAACATCCACAAATTATGAACAATGATAAGTACTACAAATTAAGGAAAAGATAACTAAAAAACAGCAATCAGTTATAAAAAGATGTCATATAATTAAAAAATGAAAAATAACAAAATTCCATTTCATTTGTTCCTAATAGGCAGAGCCAAAACT
This sequence comes from Sequoia sempervirens, assembly GCA_007258455.2. Lineage (NCBI taxonomy): Eukaryota > Viridiplantae > Streptophyta > Pinopsida > Cupressales > Cupressaceae > Sequoia > Sequoia sempervirens. Next base: position 103,118 of record VDFB02007239.1, on the reverse strand, counting down.
AGGAAAAATTTCATTCAAAAGTCATATACAAAGCTCTCCTTTGTATATACAATGACTCTATTGACAATTACCTAAAAAATTTGAAAGGTCTGATAAATTATTATACAAGAAAAACAACATATAGCATAGGTGGAGTCACACTATACCCAACATTCCACATACCTTTTAACAAATTAGAGTTTATTTCATTGATCACTGAAACATTACATAAAATCTCAAAACATTGTCAACAATTACATATGCTTTTAATAGATGAAATCTCATTAGTAGGTTCAACATTTTTATGTTATATCAAGATAGACTATTACAAGATATAATGTAAATAGGTCTACTACATACTTTTAAAATGTTGATACAATTTTCTATGGTGATCTTTAACAAGCACAACCTATGTTTGGTTTTGTAGTATTTGAAAATAAACCAACATTAACTAAATTGATGCCTTTCAACTTTTGGATAGAAAATATAAAGTACTATTCCTTGACCTCAACTATGTGACAAAAGAATGAAAAATAAATTGCAATCCTCAATAAAATCCATGTAGGATTACAAACAAATGATGATTTAGATTACCTAAATGAACATTGCTTACATTCATTGCCTATGAACCCAACATTCCCTTTTTTATTGTACAAAATAAAATATGTTGATGCACACGACAAAAAATACTATCAATTATTCCTAAATAAATGACAATATTAAATACAATCAACAAAAATGGTGAAAACTACAATAAAATATTATTTCAAAACCATACAACCACTCTACCATCTTGAATACACTTGAGACCAAACATACTTGTAAAATTATATGCTAGTAATTATAGCACATGGGATGGTTTAGTTAGTAGATCATATGGAATATTGAAAGCATATACGAAACATAATGATTTTTATATTGATTGGATCAAATTTAATATACAAATTGACTAACAATAAATTAGAAGACTAGAACAACTCTATATTGATCTCATTGATAAAGAATGGATACCTATACTTCACATTACTAGGCCCATCCACATAATATCCACTAATAAGAAAAATACTATTAGAAAACAATTTTCAATACAATTACCATGTGGTTGATGTAACCCTCCCCAAGGAACCCCAAAGGACAACACAACTAACTACAATAACAATTTTTTTTTAAAAGTGCAATAACAAGAAATGTAAATCATATCTAAACATAACATATGAGCTAAGCTATGTCCTCTAAGGTTCCATGACTGCATTACTAGCAAAACTATTATCAAGATCTAAACATACAACATGAATTAACTAACAACAAGAGTTCATTCTAAAACCATTGCATTAAATGAATAAACACATACAATTCCATATTATAACATGAGATAAGTAACCATCAAAGATCATTTATAAAGAACTAGAATGTACATATATAAATTCACTTTCATGAGGGTACATCATTACATTGTTACAATCTTACATCAATGCTTCCTTGAATACAATAGGAAGAATACATCAATATTACATTACATGATACAAATGATATATAGGTTCAATACATAACATAAGCAACTATCTCCTTGAAATAATACAAGATCTAGAATCTGCTACAAGAGGTACATCCTTCACACACATGATCAACAGCAAGGGAAATCTGATGGAGGAAAAAGCACAATCCACCCGACCATGTGGAACCCTAAGGTCCACCACCTATGCTAGGAGACAATAATAAGGTCCCAATACAAAAACAGTCAATAAGATAGAAGGCTAACACAAAAGTACTAAACATGGCTCCAACATAACTCAATGCAACGTGAACATCACATAACAAAGACACTATTTCCAGAGGCACACACACAACAAAGGAGGATCACATGACTAGGGAATGTTAGGTTGCTATAGGGAAGTGTGTCATGGCATGGTCCTAACATGGGTTACCCTAGCAATCTCTCACTAGAAATTGCCCCCCATCTATGATTATCCTAGTAAATCTCTCACCAAGTCCTAGCCCCATAGGGTGACACATGTGGAACCAACATTCCTTTCGTGAGGACAAGGAAGTTGGTCTTTCCAACTAGGACTTCTCAACCCATCCTTAGCCTGAACGAGCACTATAGGCATGGGTGAGGCATCCAATTATCTTAATTAGTGTGAACTCTACCCAACACCCTAATTTATTAATTAGGATATCACTAAGTTAAAAAACTCTCAAATGGGTTACCCTAGACACCACTTTGGGTTTTGGCCCCCATTGAGAGCCACTCCCACTACTAGCTGAGAGCCACTCCCACTACTAGCAACTAGAAGACCCAACACATAAAACCAAGTAAATCCATCTTGCACACTAAATGGAACCACAAGAAACACATATCCAAAGCAAGGCATGGACCGTCTCGCTCACAATACCCAACCATAATAGTGAATAAGCAGTGCAAGGCTAAAGACCCTCACATACACATCTCAATGACATAAACAACTATTTTCAAACTGAAATAATCATGAATCCAATACTCAAGCTAATTTCCCCAAGCCTCTAGAAGTCTCCAAATAACCCCTTAACACAAAGGACTTCTACTTTTGAATAATAACAATAATACCCCCAATTTCCAATAACCAAACATAATACATCATAAACACAAACAATTCCAATAATGTAATCACAAAATACATGGTAGATTAACTTTATGTATATTAAGGAATTGTAAGAGAAATCATTGCTCATAATTAACTAGGAAAGTAATCTAATTATCTCATTTATCAATCTTCTAATTACTTAATTATGAATCAATCAATCTCTACTTAATTCAATCTCTAATGGGCTTAATACATTATCAATTAATTACAAGACTGAAATAATATTTTTCTAATATCAAAGCTTATATGCAAATATATATATATATATAAATTATAACTGAATATTGTCTTTAATATATGAAAGTAGATTATATAGAAGTATCAGATATAAATATATGTAAGTGAATAAATAAATATATAAACACACACATGTATATTTTTCAAATGCCATAGTTAAATAACATATATGTTGATTTAACAACCAATACAGGATTAATTTTGAATGCTCACAGGTCTAAAAGTATCAAACCACATAGTATACACAAATCAAAATCACAAAATATATACAAATCAAAAACAACAAAACATAAGACTCGTAGCACAACCCACAATAGATCGGACTTTAACATATTAAATCCCCATCAAAATCAAGATTTAAAGCATGTAATTCAAATTTCCTAAGCACAAGGAAGGGACGCTACATTGGAGAAAGAATTGGGAGGGCGTGGCATCCACAACCACCATTAAAATCAAACCTTACTTAACATCAGGTAAAAGACACATAAGAGATGCGAATGCAGCATGAAAACCAAGAAACACGAAAGGGTGAGGGGGCGGTGATCTTCAACTAGTAAAAGCATCAATTCATAAAAAGAAACCATACTCAGCGAAGGCATGAAAATTGAATTCTATACACAAGGGCATATATCAAATTCACTTATTTTTAAAGCATTCAACAAGTACTAAAGGGCGAATGGAAGTCATCGACTATCCTATATGATGTTTACTATCAAATTCCACTATGTAATAAATACATCAAATACAATAAACATTTTATTTACTTCGAATTAACCATCCACACTAATATACTTCATATCTATCAACTCCAAACATAAAAGGATAAACATATTGGCTATATACGAAAGGTAAAGCATATAGGCTATACACCAAAAGGGTAAATCATATCAATAGAATCTAAAATGTATAAGGTCGATATTCTATTGTAGCATAATCTTCAAACACAAAATATAATACAACATGTGCCAAAACAACAACTATCAAGGCAGAGCATAATAAGCGAATTCCAACATAAAATTTGTACCATTAAAATGGAACCAATATAGCTATACTTAGTATTGCATGTTCACCACACAAGGAGAGAAACACAAAACTAACAATATTGCAGTCAAACAATCAAGGTGGAGAAAGGAAACAAGGTTCAAGCATCGAAAGAAAGAACAAAAATGAGCTAACCTGAAATCCAATGTAGGATGGGACAAAGTTTGATGCCAAGTTCAAGCTTCTGCAACAACCCCACATCTTTGAGATTCTCGATCAACTTCAATAATATTTCCCCAATTAATTTTTTTTTTTTAAACAATCCCCCCAATGCAATTATTCTACAAATAATTTTCTTGCAGACCAGGTTCTCTATTTGAAAATGAAAAAAAATCATAATCCATATTCTCCCAAAATGATAATTATTAACCAGGAAAGCTGTTAATTTTTTAAAACAAAAATCAAATAAAAATCTCACAAAATAACAAGTTTCTAAACAACAAGCAGTTTGAAGTCACGCATGTGCTCTGAAAATTCTTTTTCTATCTTTTTAATTGTTTTAGTTGATTATCCATTATCCCCTTCCAATTTAATATTTTAATTTTATATTATTTTCCCCACATTCTAATTTATTATTAAAATTCAACATTAATAATAAATATTTTTATATTTATTTATCGAAATACCTTTTTTTTACTTAGCAATTTGATTTAATAAATTAATTAACCAAGGCAACTCAAATACTATTTATCAACATGGTTTATTTAATAATTTAAATAATTCAAAAATTAATCAAACAACCTTATTAGCCCAATTTAATTTAACAACTAAATATCAATAATAATCACCCAAGCATAAACAAGGTCTAAAGAGAGAACAACTGACCACAAACAACATACAAGATTGACAAGGTGATCGACTAGATACTCATCCTCTTCGAGGATGATGGCAAGGGTAGGGGACCGTACGTTATCTCCATTTCAACAATTTCCATTGGGTTTAAGGAACACCCAGACCTTTCAATTCAGGTGGAGTCAATGCCTAGTACCTGCAACCTACAGTAAACAAAATAGTTAAACATATAAATATAATCATACAGTCAAACATGCCATGAAAGGAAATGACAACGTAGCAAGGTACTCATGAATGAGTAATGTGACACTGTCTCTTTCACCAGGACACATCATCCAAGTAACCACATCAATGTATAGAAAACAATTACATACAAACAACATAGAACAATCAACAGATAATCACATAGTAACCATGATCAGATAAACACATAATGATCATAATTAAATTAATACACATAATCCCATATGTCCATAAAACTGTCATAGCATGTGCATAACTCAAGTAACAACAATATCATCAAAGTGTCATCCAGTGTCATTAAAGTAGTAAATCTAACACCAACAAGGTGTCATAATGTCTATCCTAATAGAATAATCATTAGTCTAATAGGGAACAACATGAGGGGCACTACATCCTCCCCCCTAGTATCACGCTTACTCCTGGAAGCCTGCAAACAAGTATGGGTATGATTCTCGCATCTGGGATGCATCTTCCCAAGTAGTTGAAGCCTCATCGTTAGGATCCCACTGGGCCCTCACTTGCTCAACGTCTCAACCCTTGAGGGCGAGTCTCTTGTGTTGTAGAATGGCCATGGGCTCTAGTGCCAGTTGCCCATCATCTACTTGTAAAGCATTCCAATCAAGAATGTGAGAAATGTCTAGATAGTATGGTTTGAGAATATATGGAATACATCATGAATACACGATAGATTGGGTGACAAAGCAAGACTGTAAGCAACAGGACCAATCCTCTCCAAAAATTTGAACCCAACAAAATGTGGTGCGAGCTTAGAGCCTTTTCCATAGCAGATCAGACTCTTTCATGAACACAGCCATAAGAATACTCAATCACCAACTAAAAACTGACAATCGACCCTATAAGCATCTACATATTTCTTTTGTATTTCTTGTGTTTCCACCAAGTGCTCTCTAAAATGAGCAACCTATTGCTCCATCTCCTAAAGCATCTTTGGTCCTAAAAGGATTCAGTTCTCAAGGCAATCCCAACTCAGCAGATTCTGACAACTTGGACAACCATATAATGCCTAAAAAGGAGGCATACCAATCGAACTGTGGTACCCATTGTTGTACGCAAACTCCACTAAGTGCAAGTAGTCCTCCCATCAAGATTGTTGGTCCATAATGTACATCCTGAGCATATCCTCAAGAACCTGGTTGACCCTCTCAATTTTTCAATTTGTCTCTGGACGGTAAGTAGAACTAAAGTTCAACTGAGTTCCCAAAACATGCTGCAAGGACATCCAAAGTGCAGAAGTGAACATTAGATATCTATTGGAAATGATTCTATGAGGAATTTTGTGCAGTCTATCTATATCCTCCATAAAAATTTTGGCCACAGAAGAAGCATTATATAATGACTGAACAAGAGAGAAGTGTGCCACCTTAGTCAACCTGTCAACGGTGACAATGATGGTGTCATGATGACGAGAAGAAATAGGCAAACTAACTATGAAATCCACCAAAATGATGTCCCATTTCTATTCTAAAACAAGATGCGGCTGCAAAAGACCTGAGGGGTGTTGGTGCTCTGCCTTAACCCTCTGGCACTCCAAACACCTCACGACAAAATTTGTAATGTCCATCTTCATTTTGGCCCAAAAATGTAGCTAACGAGGGTCTGCATACATCTTCTTGACACCCACATGAGAAGAATAGGGTGCCTGATGTGCCTTTAATAAAAGAAGAGAGAACATTGAGTCCTTTTACCCTAGCAAAGGAGAAAAAACATGGATTGCGATGAAAAAGAACTCAGATTTCTTGTTGGAGGAGATTGGTAAGAAAAGTGTCCCAGGTGCTAAATTGCCAAGTATTTCATTGCCACGTGGTGCATTATGCGAGGATATGCAGGATTCCATGTCCATGCTAGCTTTTGTATGCGACCGAGACTCTGATGAGATGGTGGAAACTTTTCAACTAGAACCGGCCTTCCAATTCCGCAAATAGCACAATACCTTCTTGTATGATTTCGCTGAGTTCATGGTAGATGAAATGATACGACAAATAAAGAATTACCTGGTAGAGGGAAAGTTTAGATTTATTTCTTTCCTGGTTCACATGTTCCTACATCAAACCCTAATTTCTTTGCCTGGTATTTTGAATTATCATTTTTTGATGAATGGGGTAAGAGGAATTCAATATCCACATGGATTCCCTTTCTTTCTGTGTCATATGTATGATTATTATGCATTTTCAGATTATTTCATAACTCCAGTCTTACATGATTTACGAGGACAAGGTGACATAATCCAGCTTGATAAGGATTAGACCAGATATATGCAAAGTTTCACCCCTACCTATGAATGGTTCTTAGGAACATATTTCACGATTCTCTGGATGCAGGGCTTCACTAGTCAACCTTTCCTTCTCCCAGCCTATGTTACAGATAGGGTGCTCGCACTTGAAATGTATAGGCAAGTGTGTATCATTTATTTTACCTTTTGTAGCAGTAAAAGTGTCAAGAGAAAAGGATTCTTCACTTGTCCAAAGAATTTCAAATCAGTGACTCTGTTAAAGAAATAATCAGATCAGTTATTGCAGGATAAACTAGCCCATTTAGGGTTAGTTTTGGTAAATGACAAGTGGGATTACAACCCTTTCAATGACTTTCTAGAGCCGCATATGAAGGTAACACATGTTCTCTGACCTTACTGGAGAAGCGGCAAAACCCGCGAGCAGACAATGATGAAAATTTTGTTGAACTAGTGCATATTCCTATGCAAGATACTAGAGGGACATGGCACAAGTTCTACTTTGTTGTGGTGGTGGCCAAATATAATGTCCACATGGAACATGCCATGTACAATAAGTTGCAAAAGGATGAGGAGTGGACTGTTGAAAAAATAGAAACTTTCTAGAAGTATCGCCAAGAGACAGGGCAATTGGATGCCCCTTATGATAGTCTGAAGGATGACAAGGAATTTGAAAAATGGTGGAATGAAGATAACCCCAACCCAAACTCTAGCATTAATAAGAGCGGGGACCCGGAGGATGAGTTTGAAGAGCAGGAAGAAGAAGAAACACCTGCCTCCTCTGCGTTAAAGGAGAAAGGCCCTGGACAACCTACCTATGTGGCCACAAATGTGTGTTTTAATATATCAAGGGCCTCACATACACTCACTTGGACTGCTAAGCTATCTAGGGTATCGTAGCAACAAACAACAATAACTACCGAAGCTCGGGAGACCCTGCCTGCAAAACGGCAATGCACAGAGAGCATTATCGGAGAAGGTTTGCAAGAACCCGCCGGAAGAAAAGTGCTTGTAGCTAGCTAGGAGCCTGAGGCTGAGGAAGAATCACAGACAATTCTGGAGCTATCATCAACCAGTCAATAGGTAAAATTTGTTCCTTCTTCCCTTGCTTCTCATTCCTTAGTATCTACCCCTGCCTCAGCGGCAATCCCTACCATGAGTATTGGCCCTTTGTTTCCCACTTCTAATCCAACATATACATGAGGTTTCACCCAATTCTCATAGAATACTCCACTCGGCCTTACTCCTCCGCAAACCCTTACGCCTGTTGTTGCTACTCGGGCTCTCCTTGCCTCACTTTCCAAAAATGTGCCCCTACGAGTACCCCTTCTTCCACTATTGTTGTGAATCCTCTTCCAACACAACAAGCTAACTCCACGATGATAACTTCTCCACCATCCTAGCCTATGAGTCCTCTGGCCGATTCACCAATTCATTCATTACAAGTGACTAGCCCTTATGTTGGGCCTCAAACCAAGATTTGGAATGTGCCCCACTTCTCCCTGCAAACCGTCACTCTTCAAAAAAAACAAATGCCCACTCCTATCACGGTTACCTATCCCCATGCCCTACCTTTTGGTGCTCCTTTTGCAGGAAGACTAGTTTCATCACCAGCCGAATTTATGGCACAAATTGATTGTAGAAAGGAGGCACGCACAAGTAGAATGTAAAAGCCTCAGGAAAAAGATGGCAGTGCTTCTGCTGAGCCAAAAATACAGACTCTTTATGATGCAACCCGGTAGGAATTGAAGTTTGCAACCATGTACCCGAGAGTAACCAAGCCTTAGGGGGAGATGTTTCTAGAAGATTATGAAATATATGCAGTAGGGCTTGACATGAAGTGGCCTCACTGCAGGATAAAGTTGAGATCATGGAAGAAACATAGCGGGTGGTCACCTCTGACTTTCTCAAAACTAGTCGTCAGTTAAAGAAGAAGGATGAGCAACTTAAAGTAGTTAGGGAAAGATTTAGTTTTTTAGAGAAAAAAGAGGTCCCTAGAATCGGATGTTGCACATATGACAGAGAGGGTGCTAGCAGCAAAGGATGAGAAGAACAAACTTCAGGGTGAGCTTGCAAAGATTCAGACTATTAACCCTATCATGATTAAAGAGCTACAGTTGAAGAATCTAGAGACATAGCAGAATCTGTTATTGAAGAATGAAGAGTTGGAGTGACTTCACTTTGAGTATAGTCAAGGAATGGTGCAGAGGAATGAAGATTTGGAGCACCAACAGGCTCAATATGAGTAGAAAATACAAGAAAAAGAGGTTGAATTTAAGGGCCTAAAATCTCAATTAGAAGATCTCCAAGAGACAAAGTCTTCTCTAGACATGCACTTAGTAAATCACTTCCAAGCTGAGGAGAATTGGAATAAAGAAATGAGCAGCTCTGTGAAACAACTACCATCAGAGAAAAGGAAAAGGGCAAAGTTGGATGAGGCCATTAGCTCAAAGGATGCAAAGATTGCTTCTTTTAAAAGCTCTCTCCTATCTTCTCCTACACAGCTAGACATTATTTCGTTGGTTAGACAGTTGTACATCTCTCATTGGGAAAAGATTAAAACCTTTTGCCTAGCACTACATCCTACCCTCTGATTCATTGCCAAGGCATCAAAACTGAGCCTAGAGGCTCATGATACGATTGAGAAATTCCCACGATTTATCTTGGAGAAGGTTCCAGAAGCAAGAGATCTACTCACCAAGCTATACTCGGTCTCTGATGAAAACCTCGCCAAGGTAGGAATTGAAGATCGGGATGCTGCTGCTCATATGGAAAATAAGTTTATTCATTGCCACTCTTCCTACTTGTGCATTATAGCAGCCACGGCTACTCTGAGCAAGACACTAGACAACATACAAAGGAGTTTCTTCAGGCTAAGCAGGATGGGTTTGTCGTCCCTATTCCTTGAAAATGGCTCTATTGCCACGGCCGAGCAGATTGTGAAAAAAATAGAAGAGAAGGAAAATGATCTGGAAGCTTTCAAGAATTTTAGTCATCCTCCCATGACGACTGACGTTGAGGGATTGATTCATCCACTTACACAACTACTGTTTCATTATGAAGCAGGGGCCAGTTTACCCAATGCACTGCCTCACAAAGAAACTATCAATCTAAGTGGAGCACAAGAGAATTTTTGAAACATGGTAAAGCCATCTAAGGATGAATGATCACCTCTGTAAGTGGCTCTTTCCAATCTCTGACTCCATTATCTAATGAAATGGCACTCTGGCTTGTAAACTAGATAAATTTTGGTTTCTTCGTTCCTCAATTGAAATGCCCCTGATAATCGCCAAAAGTTGTTAATAAATATTTAATAACCTCCCTTCAAGTGTATTTTCCTCTATGCATTGGCATGTGTATCACAAGTATTAACTCAGCCTTGTATCCAAGTTTTTCTCTACTGCTCCACATGTCTACTCTTCACAACCCTGAGTTTCTGCATTCCTTTCGCATCTTAGGAAACCTCACTATGCTTCCACGTGTCGTGGTTGTTGGATATATTTGATCATTCTTTCTTGCTACCTCATCAAGCTCTGCTCAAGTGCCATGAAGTCCTCATTCCCAAAAAAGTTTTGGCAGGCCCCACAATTATTATCTGTAGTGTACTCTTGCTACGTGTTTTCTATCTGCAAAACTTTCAGCATAGAGATGAAGGAACAATCACGGGTAGCAAAATGTTGCCACACGTCTCTTGTGTGCCCGGCTAGTGATCGTTCCCTCCACTATTGATGAAGTGCTCTACCCATTCAACACGTGTAGCCTTCGTGCAAACCTTCAGTGGTTAAAGGAAAAGGTTCACATAGGCAGTGAAAGGCTGCCATGTGCCTAGTCGGCGGATCCCATATTCGGACGACAGACTAGATGAACCAAATGCTTCTATTGGCCACTACGTGTCATAATCATTTGCACGGGATGGTGACACTTGTTTGATTCAGCCTTCCCGGGATCACTGCCATCATTTGCAGAAGATGCACCTGTGCCTGAAAGGGTCCAAATGCTTGGTTTCAAATTGTTTATGTTGCAACAGCTTGGGGAATATTCTGATTTTAGCATCATTGCCAGGGGATTCCAAAATATTTTTTGTTACTGCTCTCTGAAGCGATGGGGGTTTTTCCTGCTATATATACTTTTCTCTGTTGTGAGAAAAGGGTCCGAAATTTGGAGGAAACACTAGTTTTGGATAAAAGACGCCAAGCCTTTATTACTATTTTATTTGATTGCAAAAACTTTCAGATTGTGCAATTGTTTGGCCTTTCTATTCTTCATGTTATTTGATCAAACTGTAAACTATGATTTTATTGTCTGGATATTTCATTTGAGAACTTCTATACATGTTGAATGCAAGTTTACTGACCTAGACCATGTCTAATGACTCTTCTTGGTAGTAGGAATGTATGCAATATTATTTTATGTTAATGAATGGATTGTCCATGCTATAATCTCCAATTTTTGATGTTCTGGAACACTACAAATACTAATCAAGCCCTTAGATCTTTGATTTATCGTTCCTATCATTAATTCTTGGTGCATTACCTTAGGTTAGAATTTATTTTATTATATCTATTTCCTTTTCCCTTTCCAAACCCCTATTATAGAAGAAGTCGGCTTCTCTAGAAACCTAGAGGCCACTCAATTTAGTGCCAAAGGGTCCCCCATAAACTGAGTTTCTCATAAGACATTGTTACCTCATCAAATTTTGGCATCAATAGGTATGAAACACTCCATTCATCAAACTCATGAACACAGACAGTGCATTCATCAACCTGAATGACACGACAATGAATTCATAGTGCCCGTAGCGAGTGTGAAATGCAATCTTATGAATGTCTGCCTCGAAGATGTGCAATTGATGGTACCCCGAATTTAGATCAATTTTTGAAAACACCTTAGATCCCTTAATTTGATCAAAGAGGTCATCAATTCTTGGTAAGGGATACCTGTTCTTCACTGTCACCTTATTTAACTGTTGATAATCAATACACAACTGAAGGGATATGTCCTTCTTCACAAATATAATCGGTACTCTCCAAGGGGAAACACTAGGATGAATAAACCCCTTCACCAATAACTCCTCTAACTACAATGCAAGCTCCTGAAGCTCTTGAGTGGTCATTCGATATGGAGCTCAAGAAATTGGTTCTACTCTGGGAACAAGGTCTATCCTAAAATTGATGTCATGCTTAGGTTGCATCCCTAGAATCTCACTAGGAAAGACATCTGCATACTCTCTAAGGATAGGATAATCATCAAGGGACACCTCTCGACTCTCCCCTAGCTTTGAATCATTGGCTGTCACAACAAACAACTAGAAACCCTAACACATACATCTCCCCAATTGCATAGCAGAAATCATTCATAAGGATATGAGCCTCTAAATGCCAACAACCTCTACCTCTCTACTAGAATCATCCACACACCACACTGACTTATGTCGATAATCGTATATTGCTCAGTGAGCATCCAAACCAATCCATACCCAAAACAACATCATAAGACCCAAGGGGCATGATGCAGAGATCCATCGTGGTAACGAGTGACCCAATCCTCAAACCACAACCATGCACAAGGGATTCTACCACTCCCTTAGCTTTGGAGGCCAATTTGACCTGCCACTTAACACCTTGCTTTGCTACCACTAGTCCACTACACTCTACTAAGGAAGGGGAAATAAATGAGTTAGAAGCACAAAAGTCAAAAAGAATAGAGATACCAATACCTTGTAACACACCAGTAGCCTCCACCACGGTACCTAGATGTTCTACTTGGTGGTTATCAACCACTGCAAAAAATGTGAGACCTACTTGCATTACCCACTATCAGCTTTGAATTTGTCGACCTCTGACTGAATCCTATTGTATTCTTCTAAGGACATTGTCTAGCTACGTGGCCTTGCTAGCCACAAGAGAAACATCTTGTATCTTTTCCATATCCTCTACCACCAAGGGGTGCATTGGACTACTGAAAACTACCTCTACTAGTTGTAGTTTTGTGCTATGTGCTAGTTGGTCAGAATGATTACGCTTGTTTTGCTACCAATTTTGATTTTTCTCAGACTGAGAACCACCACCTTGCTAAGATTGTGAGTTCTTATATTTTATCTGAGAATGTTGTTGATGTTGCTATCCACCCTTAGCAGGTGTATGATGGCTCCTAGAGGAACCCACTACCTGAGATTGACCACCTCAAGATCCAAATCCTGCTAGAGGTGTGCTACCAATTTGTACACCTGTATGACCTCCTAACGCCATGGAAAACTTTTCCTCCACCAAAGGAGCTTTCTCCATTGCCACTTCCATGATCTTTGACTTGAAGACATGGACTCCTCCACTGATACGGGCATTCAAACCCCTAATAAAATGTTGCACCAACATAGCCTCATCATCGTCGATACTAGCACACTACTTAAGCTCATAAAACTTGTGCTCATACTACTCCACCGACATGGCCATTTGTCTTAACTCATGAAACTCATTAGCACAGTGTTGTCTCCAGTTATCTGACAGAAAATGAGCTATGAACCTCTCCATGAACATCTCCTAGACATTGAACCAATATCTATGTGCAATTTTTGTTCCTCCAAACACTACCATGTTGAGGCAAAACCTCTAAGGTTCATGATGCTACATATCGCCTTGGTGTTGCTACCATATAGATGCATGGAACAACACCTATCTAGATTGATCAACCAAGTCTCTACCTCCAATCCATGACCTAAACCATCAAAAGTAGGAGGGTGTGCCCTCAAAAGATCCCTTATATGACCTATTCTAATAGCCTCCTACTCTGATGTAACCTCTCTCCTCCTAGGAGATTGTTCTCTTTCCCTAACCACCTGATAATGACCCTATTGCCTATGGCCTAGATGAGCAAGGACCTCCTTGTTATGCCTTGCATAACCACCCCATTTTATTTTTGAAAAAAATGGGTCCCCTTTTTCTTTTGTTTTTATCACCTTTGGTTGATTGGTTGGGTCTTAGGAGTTCTTTCATTTTCCTCCTAAGTTTGTCTCTTGTTTTGTTGGAGCTAGGTCTAGATCTAAATATAAACATTGAACTCTTGTAAAGTTTCAGGTTCATTTTCCGTTCTGATCTCGACTTTGAATCCACTTTTTTTTTCGTTTCTCCTTCATTGGTTCTTTTTGACTAATATGTGGGTTGGTCCTTTTCTTCTATTCATTTTTCATTTCCCTTTGGTTTTGTTTTATGTGCCTTAGGAATTTTCCTTTCTTCCTTGGGATTTTTCCTTTTGTTCCCGTGGGTGTGAACCGGGGACTAAAACTGAACTTGGAATTTCTCCCAAGTTCTGATTTTTGTTCCTTTCCTGGTTCCGGTTCCGCCTCTTTTTTGTTTTTTCCTTGGGAATTTTTGGTTTTGTTTTGGCAGACGCGGAACTGGGACCGGAACCGAACTCTGGAACCTTTCTAAGTTTCAGGTTCTGGTTTCATTCTGGTCCTAGTTTCATCGGCATTGTTATTTTTACCTTTGTTCCTTATGTTTGGTTGTGGTATGTTTTTCTTCCCCTCCCTTTTTCTTTTTTCATCCTTTTTGTCATCTCTTTGTATGTTGTCGGAGGCGGGATCAGGATGGAATCCAAACCTGAAACTTGGAAAAGTTTCAGTGACAGATTTGGCTCTGCCCCCACCCCCATTTTGTTTCGTTTAGGATCAGTTTTTGCCTCGATCCCGATTGTGTTTGTTCCTGGGTTATGTTACCTTTTGCAAGGTCGAAGCCGGAATGGGGTGATGAATATGAAGTTGGTGAATAGTTTGGGTTCGGTTCCCGATCTGACTCTAGTCCTGGTTCTGGTTCCATTTTCTTTCTGCCCCCACAATTTTTAAAGGAAAGTGTGTTTCCAGTTTTGGATTTGGTCCCGTCTCTACCAGAGTTAAGTTTTGAATGAAGGGTCTGAAGGATAAGACGAGGAATGATAATATCTTCTATGCTTGGAGGACTAATGAGACATTGTTTTGCAAGATTGGAGCATGTCGAGAACATCTGATGTTGATTCTCAAGGAAGTTTGTCGGAAAGTGTGCATCAATTAGATCTAGTGTGGAACTCTCGAAAGAATAAAGTCATCGTGATGTCTTGCCAAGGACTAGAAGTCTTGCCAACATATGTTATGGACTTCACCAAGACCTCTTGCCGATGGCGATTGTCTGACCGACGAAGGGATGTTGCGGTATAACTTTTGAAGTTTCGCTATGATGTCTGGTCGATAGTGATAGTCTGGGCGACAATATTTGACATCGATATAACTCTTGCCGCTCGCTATGAACTCTTGCCGATAGTTGTATGTTATGCCAGTGGCTGCTGTGGAGCATTGTAGCATTGGGGAGACACGGCTAGTGTCTCACCGACATGCGATCCAATTTGAATGACCTTTGACCGCATGAAAATATTATGTGGTGTCTATTTAACCAATCAGATGAAGTTGAAGGTGAACCAGTGGCGATTGGATTGTGCAGCCATTCTTGTGAGGATGATCAACAGACTGTGAGTGATATGGATCTACCAAGTAATCGGGGATGATGAGTCGGCTCAACTAGCAGTGGTGTTCGTCTGTAAGGATCTACATAGGAAAGTTGGATGACACTTTACAGAAAGGTCAACTTGAAGAAAGATCTGGAAAGAAACGAAGAAGTTGCGAGTCTCGAGGACAACTGGGATGTCTACTGGAAAAATTGGATCGGCATTAATGACTATACGTATGAACATTCAAATCAAATCTGCAAAGAAGTTCGAGGGCGGACACGAGCGCCAGAAGTTAATGCGATGGTTTCAAAAGATCTAAAAGACCATCCCTAGAGTGATCTCCCACTGACATGAGTAGGGTATGTGCATTAAATGCATCCTTGACTTTATTCAAACTCTTCTAGGGTCGAATCTACTGCAAACTGACATTTTTGTAAACCCTAAAATGGGGCTGATATTTTGAAGGCGTGTGTATATATGGCATTGTTTCCTATTTTGTTAGATATAGAAGATAGGAGATAGACAATAGGAGAGATACTTGAGGATAGATAGATTTTAGAGGATAAAAAAAATTGAAAAGGGACACACATAGAGAGATTTCCTTTGGTTAAGAATTAGCAAGTTAGGGTTAGAAGGTAGAGAGAAACTCGAGAGTAGAAGAAAGTAGATGCATCTTTCAGGTTTTCTTAGTGTAGATGGAGATTATTTGAAGACATGGTTTTTTTGTACACTGGTGATTGTTCCAAATTTGTAAATTTTGTTTATTTGTTTCACCAACAGTAGAAGCAGCCAGATTTAAATTTACTTCATATTGTGCTCTAGAATGGTATTTTTCTTGGGTCAATTATTTGATTTGAAAAGCTTTTAAGGAATGATATTTTATCTTATGTTCTGTTTAAATGATGATTTACAATATGTTGTTGGAGTTTTCACTGTGAATGAATGAAACTGTGTGTTAATTACAAGTTGATTTTATTTTGTAGTTTTAGTTTAGGAATTCCTTGGAAGGCAACAAGTCTGATTACTTGGATGAATTACCTTTCTCTTCATTTCCAAAGCTTTAATCTATCTTTTTATGTTTCTTTAAAACCCTCGGTTAAAGTAGGTTTAATGTTTGATCTTATAACAATCTAGAAGCTCAACACCAGTAGGCCCCTTGAACATTATAGTCACATCAACCATTGAGTGAAATTAGTATAATATTACTAGGACCTTGGGAGTTAGATTTCCCTGTGTTATCTTTCTTTTTCAGGAGAAACAAAATAGCAATATTTTGTTTGCATGTTGTTGTGCCATTTGGACCATCAACAGGATTGGTGCTAGAGGGAGGGCCCAAAAGAGAAAACTAGATCATTTTGGGTCTTTCTCACCAGAGAGGTCCCATAGAGTTCTTCAATCAATTGAAAACCCACCACCTTTGATAAAACTCAAGACCCCAACAAGACATAAGATTCACAAGACTGGGGCAACCATCATACCACCCTTATCAGCTCCACTCACTCCACCGGGTTTTTCACCAATACCCGAGTGGATACCTATCAATTCACCACCAAATCCATCTCAAGCTCCATTACAGCTGGTTCAACCTCCACCACCACCACCAATGGCTTACTTCATTAATAACCCTTCACCATTGGGGACTATCCTTGGAGGTATACATGATCTCCCAAAGAACCCAGAGAGGTTTTGTCCTAAGTACATGCACGAGGAGTCAAGAAGTGTTGAGGAACACATACAGGCATTTAAGGATGCCTGTACAGGTAGCTCATCAGGACATTGTGTGCAGGTTGTTCCCTTATTCGTTCGGAGACATGGCATAAAATTGGTACCTGAACTTACCCCAAGGATCGTTTCAAGGTTGGACGAATTTGGAGAATGCTTTTATCAATCAATTTAGGTTTACGTAGACCCTGCTATCCTTTACCACCAATTTGCCACCATAAGAAAGGAACATCATGAACCACTCCCTCTATTCAACACTAGGTTCCAGAGAATGTACCGAAGGTTGTAGGATCCTTACTTGGTGGCTAAGAACATTTCCATCTTGACGTACTTAAGGGTTGTGGACCCTTTGATTGGCTTGTTCTTGAAAATGACCTATAATGCTAATGAAATTGATTCTTTGGCTAAGGTATATCATCTCACCATTCAATTGCAACAATAGATCAGTGTGCAATTCGGGAGTCTAGGAGGGATTCTCCCTCCTTTAGGATACCCAATGTCCAATCAACCCCCTCTATTTAATACGGTCCCAAGGATGTCCCATTCCCAATACGGACCCATGTCTAAATTCCAAGCTTCACCTCCCATGCCATTTTTTAACAATGGTCCCTAGGATTCCTCCCAGCAAAATCAAAATTACCAAAATCAAGCTGGAGGATCAAGTTCAGTCAATCAATCATTTGCTGTGAAGAATGTAGAAAGTGAAAAGACTCTCCAACTAACCAACGAGATGGAGACTCTCAAAAGACACTCTCTCAGATGTCTAATGACATGGATCAACTTAGACAGAATCCCCTTCACAACCAGAACCAAGGTTTTTAGACTCAAGGAGGGTATTCTAATCAGGGTGGCTATCCAAACCAAAATTCCAATCAAAAGTACAATCCCAACCAGACCATCAATAGGGATTTCCATAACCAAAACTCCTCTAATCAAAACTATCAAAATCAAAATAGAGGATACAATCAAAGGCCTAACAACAATAGGTCATGAATACTGGACCCACTAATGGAGGAGTTTCTCACAATTATCAAGTGAGAGACGAAAGGCCACACACTACCAACATGGCAGACCTCCACCTTATGACTAATTGGTGTAGACTACATGATACATCGGTTCATTCTGAGGTAAATTGCCCAGAAATGGAAAAAATGGTTAAGATAGCTCAAGTTGATGCTCCATTCCAGGGTGCATCCAACAAATCTGGTGGATCAACGGATACTTCCTTGGCATATGATATCTTTGAGGAAGAGCTTCCATTTCTGAACCAAGAAGAAAATGAAGTAGTAGAAGAGGTGTATGATGCCCAAGCTTTCCAAACCAAGGGAGGTCATTTCCTCATAAATCAAAATAGAGGGTCATTCACAACCTCTGCCCCTCCTAATAATATGATCCAGCCAAATCAGAATACGGATAATAATCCACCACCACCAAAGGGACCATCAGATGCTCAGAACAAAGTTAATTCATCTTCAATTCCTAAATATCAGGTTAGGAATGATTTAGAATTTGATTTCATTACAGAAATGCAGAGGCATAAGACTTCAATGTCTTTCTTTGATATTTTGAAATGGTGTCCAGCTCAAAAGGAAATCCTGTTGAAAGTCTTGGGGTAGGCAGACAGGTCAAAAGGAAGAGAAAAGGTGACTCCTGCTAATGAGATGAATGCAACTCTCTATAAAGGTAAGACTAGTACTCCACCTTTCTTGCTAAGTTTGAGAATTTTTGGAAAGAATTTACATAATTGTCTGCTGGATTTTGGGGCTTCGAGGAATGTTATGCCATTTTCCATTTGTAGGAAATTAGGTCTGAGCCCACTCTAGACAAATAAAAAGGTTATCTAGCTAGACAAAATAGAAGTTAATGTGGTAGGAGAGCTAAAAAATATCCATGTATAGATTGGGTCTAATCCAAGGATCCAAACTTATGTGGATATCCAAATTGTAGATATCCTAGAAACCTATGGGATGCCCCTGAGCAGAGACCTGATGAAAAGTCTAGGTGGATATTTGTCTTTGAATTTCTCACACATGTGGTTACCTTGGAAAGGGATAGCAACCCATATAGGAATTGAAAGTGAGCCCAGGCTCAAACATACTATTACTAAGTATGACTTCCCCAATGAAGTAGCCTATTTTGAAACTGAGATAGGAGTTTATAAGTAGGAGGAGGTCATGACTTTTTTAGTACTTCATTCTAATGACTCACCCCTCTTAGAGAAAAATGACCCAATGATTATTGTTAATCAGCAAGTCCTAATAACGAAATTACGAAAGGATAGGTTGGTACTGGGAGAAGAGGTTGATATGCATAGTCTCCTACTTCCTAACTGGTGTAGGGTTCATTACCATAATCATTCTGAGTTAACTTGCAAATCTTGTGTAGATATCTTAAAACATGTTTCCTCAGTAGAAGAAATTGGTGAGTGTCAACCTCAGGCCCCTATCAGTGAGTTTCCATTTCAAGCAAACGATGTAACCATCCTTATGAGAGCTGGCTCTGCTCAGAGGGAATTACCTACCCAACTCGAGCAGACTCACGTTATGTGTTCTAAATTACAACTAGGGGCTAAGGAATCTCAGTTTTTTCCAATTACACCTACTCCAGAAACACTTCCAACACCCAGGGGATTGGTGACAAAGGTACTAAATCATTACCTGACTTAAGAGGAGGTTTAGGAATCACTTCTTGAACAAATTTTTAATTCAGAGGAATATTTGGATGAACTATGCCCCCAATTTCCTTCAAGTACTGATGATTAGCACTAGTTTGAGCCATCATATACTTCTACTAAGCAAAAGACTCTAGGCTAGAAAAGGAAAGAGATCCCAGCCCCAAATCAATTATGGATTCTAAAATTTGATGGCTCCAAGTCCAAATCAGGAAGTGGAGCAGGGGTGGAATTAACCAATCCAAAAGGGAAGACTTACTTTGCCTCCTATAGGCTACAATTTGGTTGCACAAACAACGTGGTAGAGTATGAAGCACTTTCTAGGGGCTTAATGTTTGCCCATCAGAAGAAGGCCACATCTCTTATGGTGATGGGGGACTCTGAAGTCATTATCAAATAGGTTCGTAGCCAATATACTTTCCATGATAAAAGATTGGTTGCTTACAAAAATAGGGTTTGGAATCTGATCAAGGACTTTGACGCTTACGGAATTACCCTGATTCTTAGGGAGAAAAACCAGATAGCACATGCTTTAGCAATTACTGCTAGTACTTTGGAGCCTATGTAGGACTCCAAATTGAAAATATTTTCAGTT
The DNA here is from genome assembly GCA_007258455.2 of Sequoia sempervirens. NCBI lineage: Eukaryota > Viridiplantae > Streptophyta > Pinopsida > Cupressales > Cupressaceae > Sequoia > Sequoia sempervirens. The sequence goes on along the minus strand of VDFB02007239.1, from coordinate 82,497 downwards.
GAGCTAGTTTCAATCCCAGCAGTCCCTGATAATGTTAGGAATTTTCAAGTCTTTGAGGATGACCAACACATACTTGCCTTCTTGGAAAGTTCAGGTTTCTTTGAAGGGCATATCATAGATGAATTGGACAGAGATCAGGGAGAACGAGACCCTGAAGGTTGTGATTCAGGAGGAGTGATGAATTTAAATAGTAATAGCATCCCCAAGGGGATGGTATCCTTAGAAAGAATATTTGATTTTGATCCTCAGGCTCGGGAGAGGGTGCCAACAAAAATTGAAGGTACGAATCTACTAATTTGGCTTATTCGGGTCCCGAAAGAAGTGTCCTTATAGGTAAGACCTACCCCGAGGAGATCAGAAATGAGATAATTAGGGTGTTAAAAGAAGATATTGTGGCAATTTCCTAGAGCTATAAATATTTGAAGACTTTTGACACCTCTATGATCACACACATAATACCGCTGAAACCAAAAGCCAACCCCTTTCGTCAAAAGCAACACCTAGTTAATGCTTTGATTGAACCATTGATGTAGAAGGAAGTGCAAAAAAATTTATCAGCAAGAATCATCTTCCCAGTAAGGCACTCCACATGGGTTGTCAATCTAGCTCCAGTGCGTAAGAAAAGTGGGGAGATCAGGTTGTGTGTTGACTTCAAAAACCTGGGCAAAGCCTTAGAGAAGGACAACTATCCACTTCCTTCTCTTGATGAGGTGTTACAAACTGTTAATGGATCCTAGATGATGTCATTTTTAGATGGCTATTATGGGTATAACCAAGTGTTGGTCAGCCATGAAGACAGGATGAAGACTGCCTTCACTACAAAATGGGGGACATTTGCCTATCGATGCATGCCATTTGGCCTCATTAACGTTGGAGCTACCTTTCAGCGTGCAATGGATGTGGCTTTTAAGGATTTGATAGGTAAGTGCATTATTATATATGTGGATGACTTGACAATTTTTTCCAAAAAGAGAGAGGATCGTGCTGTTGATTTGGCCAAGGTCCTTAAAAGATGCATCAGCTATGGAGTATCTCTTAATCCCAAGAAGTGTGTCTTTGGAGTTTCTAAAGGGAAACTGTTAGGGCATGTGATATTAGAAAAGGGAATATCCATAGATCCCATAGAGTTGAGGCTATTTTGAAATTGATGATTCCAAGTAGTAAAAAAGAGATGAGGTCCTTCTTCAGGAGGATTAATTTCGTAAGGAAGTTCATAACAGGATTTGCAGAAATTGTCAAACCCCTCAACAAGATGATGAAGAAAGATGTTGAAATTGAATGGAGCAATGAGGCTAGATCTGCATTTTCGCAGATTAAGCAATCAATATCCAATCTTGACCAGCCCAGATTACCTAAATCCCTTTTATATTTATTCATTTGTATCTGATCATTCATGTGCATCAGTCCTAACACAGTGTAGAGGTGGAGATGAAAGGCCAATTGTCTTCATGAGCTCACTATTCAAGAATGCAGAAGTCAGGTACCCACCCTTAGAAAAATAGGTCTTTGCATTGGTACAAGTAGTAAAAAATTTAGGCATTACATTTTGAGAGGCCAAGTTATTGCTATAGTGTCTGATCCAGCGATCAAGTCTCTCCTTATGCAAAGCGAATTAGGGGAAAGGAGAGGAAAATGGATGGCTATCCTACAAGAGTATGATTTAGAAATCCATCTGATGAAACTTGTCTGAGGACAAGGTTTATCAAAGGCCATGGCAGATGTTGACAAGAATATCACCTGTCAGCAATATACTGTGCATTCATTTACCAAGGACTCATGGTACGCTGATTTGATCTGCTTCCTTCTCAATAACAGATGCCCAGATGGGATGAATGCTACCCAGAGAAGGGCACTGAGGATGAAGATTGCTCATTACATGCTCAAAGGAGGGGCTCTATACAGAAGAAATTATGAGGGGGTGTACTTGCGATGTTTGGATCAACAAGAAGCCAAACATGTCATGACTAAATTTCATGGTAGGCATGGCACAAGACACAAATCAACAGATTATTTGGCTCATCAAATCCTCAAGTCAGGATATTATTGGCCCCATGTATTCAAGGATGCACATCAACACGTTTGAACATGTCATACATGTCATCTTTCTACATCAAAGGAGCGTAATTCAACAATGCCTCTACAATCAATATATGAGGTAAGACCATTTTCCCAATGGGCATAGGATTTTGTTGGGGTTATTAATCCTAATTATTCTGTAGGACACAAGTTCATCCTAACTGCTATAGACTATTGCACCTGTTGGACTGAGGCACAACCATGTAAGAACAACACCACTGAGGTGGTTATCAAATTTCTTACTAAAAATATTGTTACCAGGTTTGGAGTGCCATTCGCCCTGGTATGTGACAATGGCCCTGCCTTTTCATCTGCTGAATTTATACAATGGGCTTACAAACATAAAATTATCTTGAAGTATTCCTCTAACTACTATCCTCAGGGAAATGGTGTAGTGGAATCTACTAACAAGAATCTGTTAGAAGTAATAAAGAAGCTACTTGAAAGTAATCCTTAGGACTGGCATACCCAGTTGATATTTTCCTTATGGGAAAATTGAACCCGTATTAAGGTTGCCCTAGGAAGTTCCCCTTTCAAGTTTTTCTATGGCCAGGATCCAATTTTCCCCATACATTTATAGATACCTGTTCTTAAGTTCATGCAGGAGTTTTATACAAGGGACAACCAGATTGAGGTAAGACTAAACAACCTTTTAAACATGGAAGAACAGAGAGACGTTGCTTTGTAGCAATTTTTCAAACATCAGGTTGTTGTCAAACGTTGGTTTGACAAGAGAGCTAAGATCAAGGCATTCAGAATCTCAGATCTGGTGCTGTTGTGGGACAAAGCTAAGGAGAAAAAGGGTGATCACCAGAAATTTGATAGACTCTAGCTAGGTTTGTATCAAGTGGCTGAAATCTTGGGGGAGAATGCTTTTCATTTGAGCACCTTGACAGGAGAACCTGTTCCATTTCCAGTCAATGGGTAGTTTCTCAAGCATTACTTCAGCTCGTAAAGGTTTGAGTTTTTGAATTAATTATATATGTGTATTTTGTGTAATTACTGGTTCTTTGCTTCTATTCTTTGTTTGTTTGTTGTTTCTTTCTTTCTTTTCATTTCCTCTGATTATTTTGTGTCTTTTTTTTTTTCCTCTATGGGGATCCTTTTTTTTCTTTCCATCTTAAAACATTGGGGGTGTTATTCAAAGAATACTATGGGCACTAGGAGAGAAATCGGCTTAGGAATTTTTAGGCATATATGTCGAAAGATTTTGTTCTAAAATTCATGCATTATGGTCATTTAGCATGAGTCTGAAGGCTATTAGGAGTAAGGTGTATTGTAGATAACCTCCTAAACTATCATTGAAATTTTTCACAAAATAGGTAAAACATCCAACTATGAAGTGCATATTCATCTCTGGGTAATTATATCTTCGATTCAAGTGAAAAAAATTATTTCCCTAAGACTGTCATAGGATCCACTGTAGTTCTCAACCCACATTTTAGACTATTAAAGTCTTTGTATTGAGGAGGTTTTTGAAAAGAATTTTCACAAGTAAGGTCTTTAAAAAAAAGAGAGATAAAAAGAAGAGAAGCATTAAAATAAAGGCAAACTCAATACTAAGTGGATAATTCAAGTATCTCTATCGAGGCTATGGACGCCTGACTGGCAGTAGAGCAATGATTTGAGAGAACTAGAGGCATCTTCGTTAGGGCTATGGACATCTGGCTAGCAGCAGAGCAATACCCAAGATTCTATTGCACGACAGTCGAAGGACTCAACCCATGTAGCTTGAATCATAGATATAGTTCTTTAGATGTGGAGAAAGCTCAAATAAAGAAGGATGCACTAGAAGCATGCACACACTCAGATTCAAGCAGTAGTTTATGTTGGTCCTACATTTGAGATTCCAACTCAACTTTACTTAAATATGTTGATCACACTTAAGTTAACATGTCTCATAAGTTATAAGTTTTGGGATGATTAAATTCTTCAATATCTTAAAATGGGTAAACCATTTTCCCAGTTGAGTCACCATTTGTTATGCCTTACATAACCACCCCATTTTATTTTTGAACAAAATGGGTCCCCCTTTTCTTTTGTTTTTATTGCCTTTGGTTTTTTGGTTGGGTCTTAGGAGTTCTTTTTCATTCTCCTAAGTTTGGGTTCTGGTCGGATCTAATCTGAAATGTCCCTTGTAAAATTTCAGTCGCTTTTCTCTCATCTCGACTATGACTCAGCTTTTCTTTTGTTTTCTTCAGTTGTTTCTACTAATATGGGTTGGTCCTTTTCTTTGTTCATTTTTCATGTTCCTTGGTTTTGTGTGCCTTAGGAATTGTTCCTTTCTTCCTTGGGCCTTTTCCTTTTGTTCCGGCGGGCGCAGACCCAGGATTGAAACCAAACTTGGAATTCCTCCCAAGTTCTGATTTATGTTCCTTTCCCGATTCTGGTTTTTCCTTTTTTTGTTTTTTCCTTAGGTGTTTTCGGTTTTGTTCTGGCAGACACGAAACCAGGACCAAAACCGAACTCTAGAACCTTTCTAAGTTCCAGGTTCTGGTTCCGTTCTAGTCCCAGTTCCGTCGGCTTTGTTCTTTTTACCTTTGTTCCTTATGTTTGGTCGTGGGATGTTTTTCTTCCCCTCCCTTTTTCTTTTTTCATCCTTTTTGTTGTCTCTTTGTATGTTGTTAGAGGCGGGATTAGGATGGAATCTAAACCTGAAACATGGAAAAGTTTCAATGTCGTATTTGGCTCTGCCCCTGCCCCCATTTTGTTTCATTCAGTATCAATTTTTGCCCTGATCCCAATTGTGTTTGTTCCCGAGTTACATTGCCTTTTGCGAGGTCAGAGCCGGAACGGGGCGATGAATATGAAGTTGGTGAATAGTTTTGGTTCGGTTCCCATTCCGACTCTGGTCTCAGTTCCGGTTCCATTTTGGCTCCGCCCCCGCCAATTTAAAGGAAAGTGTGTTTCCAGTTTTGGATTTGGTCCCGCCTCTACCAGAGTTAAGTTTTGAATGAAGGGTTCGAAGGATAAGACGAGGAATGATAATATATTCTATGCTTGGAGGACTAATGAGACGTTGTTTTGTAGGATTGGAGCATGTCAAGAACATTTGATGTTGATTCTCAAGGAAGTCTGTTGGAAAGCGTGCCTCAATCAGATCTGGTGTGGAACTCTTGAAAGAGTAAAGTTGATGTGATGTCTTTCCAAGGACTAGCAGTCTCGCCGACATATGTTATGGACTTTTCTAGGACCTCTTGCCGATGGTGATTGTCTGACTGACGGAGGGATGTTGCGGTATAACTTTTGAGGGTTCGCTATGATGTCTAGCCGATAGCGATAGTCTGGGCGACAATCTTTGACATCAGTATAACTCTTACCACTTGCTATGAACTCTCGTCGACAGTTGTATGTTATGTCGGTGGTTGTTGTGGAGCATTATAGCATTGGGGAGACATGGCTAGTGTCTCATCGACATGCGATCTAGTTTGAACGATCTTTAACCGCCTGAAAATATTACATGGTGTCCATTCAACCAATCAGATGAAGTTGAAGGAAAACCAGTGGCGGTTGGACTATGCGGCCATTCTTGTGAGGATGATCAACAGACTATGAGCGATATGGATCTACCCAGTAATCAGGGATGATGAGTCAACTCGACTAGCAGTTGTGTTCATCTGTAAGGATCTACACAGGAAAGTCGGATGCCACTTTACAGAAAGGTCAACTTGAAGAAAGATCTGGATAGAAACAAAGAAGCTACGAGTCTCGAGGACAGTTGGGATGTCTACTGGCAAAAGTGGATCAGCATTAATGACTATACTTTTGAACATTCAAAGTAGCTCTACAAAGAAGTTTGAGGGCAGACACGAGGGCCAGAAGTTAATGCGATGGTTGCAAAAGATATGAAAGACCATCCCTAGAGTGATCTCTCACCAACATGAGTAGGGTATGTGCATTAAATGCATCCTTGACTTTATTCAAACTCTTCTAGGGTTGACTATGCTACAAATCGACATTTTTGTAAACCCTAAAATGGGGCTGAAATTTTGAAGGCACGCGTATATATGGAATTGTTGCCTCTTTTGTTAGATATAGAAGATAGGAGATAGATGATAGGAGAGATACTTGAGGATAGATTGATTTTAGAGCATAAAATTTTTTGAAAAGGGACACACGTAGAGAGATTTTCTTTAGTTAAGAATTAGAAAGTTAGGGTTAGAAGGTAGAGAGAAACTTGAGAGTAGAAGGAAGTAGATACATCTTTCAGGTTTTCTTAGTGTAGATGGAGACGATTTGAAGACATGGGTTTTCTGTACACTGGTGATTGTGCCAGATTTGTAAATGTTGTTTATTTGTTTCACCAACAGTAGAAGCAGCCAGATTTAAATCTACTTCATATTGTGCTCCAGAATGGTATTTGTCTTAGGTCAATTATTTGATTTGAAAAGCTTTCAAGGAATGAAATTTTCTCTTATGTTATGTTTAAATGATGATTTACAATCTGTTGTTGGAGTTTTCACTATGAATGAATGAAACTGTGTGTTAATTACAAGTTGATTTTATTCTGCAGTTTTAGTTTAGGAATTCCTTGGAAGGCAACAAGTCTGATTACTTGGATGAATTAACATTCTCTTCAATTCCAAAGCTTTAATGTATCTTTTTTTGTTTCTTTAAAACCCCTGGTTAAAGTAGGTTTAATGTTTTATCTTATAGCAATCCAGAAGCTTAACACTAGCAGGCCTCTTGAATATTATAGTCACATCAACCATTGAGTGAAATCAGCATAATCTCACTAAGACCTTGGGAGTTAGATTTCCCTGTGTTATCTTTCTCTTTCAGGAAAATAGAATAGCAATATTGTGTTTGCATGTTGTTGTGCCATTTGGACCATCAACACTCCTCAAGTAAATGGCAACTGAGCCCCTTATCTCTAGCTAACCCGGAACCTTACCTCCACCTCCCGGGTTATTCTGAGAACTTTGTTATTCCTCACGGTCACTCCTGTGGGAACTTTGAGAAGGGGTGTTCTAGTGGTTAGCCCCATGGCCGCCACCATAGCCTCTACCACAACCTTGACCTTGACCTCTAGGCATCTTCCTACACAACATCAAAAGGGAAAAACATAAGCTCAGGAGTCTAAGCACTAGGACAACATAATGGGCTCAATTAAATCAGAGTACCTAGTGTTAGAACCTAGCTCTAATACCAGGTGTAATGTCCCCTCTAAAGAACCCCAAAGGACAACACAACTAACTACAATAATAACACAATTTTTTATTTTTTTTAAAGTGCAATAACAAGAAATGTAAATCATATCTAAACATAACATATAAGCTAACCTATGTCCTTTAAGGCTCCATTACTACATTACTAGCAAAACTATTACCAAGATCTAAACATACAACATGAATTAACTAACAACAAGAGTTCATTCTAAAACCATTGCATTAAATGAATAAACACATTCAATCCCATATTATAACATCAGATAAGTAACCATCAAAGATCATTTATAAAGAACCAAAAAGTACATATACAAATTCCCTTTCATGAGGGTACATCATTACATTGTTACAAGCTTACATCAATGCTTCCTTGAATACAATAGGAAGAATACATTAAGATTACATTACTTGATACAAATGATATACAAGTTTAATACATAACATAAGCAACTATCTCCTTGAATTGATACAAGATCTGGAATCTAGTACAAGAGGTACATCCTTCACGCACATGATCAACAACAAGAGAAACCCAATGGAAGAAAAATCACAATTCACCTGACCATGTGGAACCCTAACGCCCACCCCCTGTGCTAGGAGAAAACAATAAGGTCCCACTACAAAAATAGTCAAGAAGACAAAAGGCTAACACAAAATTACTAAACATGGCTCCAACATAACTCAACGCAACGTGAACATCACATAATAGAGACACCATTTCCAAAGGCACGCACACAACAAAGGGGGACCACATGACTAGGGAATGCTACGTTGTTGTAGGGAAGAGTGTCATTGCATGGTCTTGACATGGGTTACCCTAACAATCTCTCACTAGACATCAACCCCCATATATGGTTACCCTGGTATACCTCTCACTAGGTCCCAACCCCATAGGGTGACACATGCGGAACCAACATTCCTTTCATGAGGACAAGGAATTTGGTCTTGCCAATCAGGCCTTCTCAACCCATCCTTAGCTTGAATGAGCACTATAGGCATGGGTGAGGAATCCAATTATCTTAATTAGTGCAAATTCTACCTAACCCCCTAATTTATTAATTAGGTTATCATTGAGTTAAGAAACTCCCAAATGGGTTACCCTGGAAACCACTTTGGATTTTGGCCCCCATTGAGAGCCACTCCCCCTACTAGCAACTAGAAGACCTAACACACCAAACTAGATAAAGCCATCTTGCACACTAAATGGAACCACAAGACATATCCAGAGCAAGGCATGGACCATCTCACTCACAATACCCAACCATAATAGTGAATAAGCAGTGCAAGGCTAAAGACCCTCATGTACACATCTCAATGACATAAACAACTATTTTCAAACTAAAATAATCATGAATCCAATACTCTATCCAATTTCCCCAAGCCTCTAGAAGTCTCCCAATAACCCCTTAACACAAAGGACTTCTACTTTTCAATAATAACAATAATACCCCCAATTTCCAATAACCAAACATAATACATCACATACGCAAACAATTCCAATAATGTAATCACAAAATACATGGTAGATTAACTTTACATATATTAAGTAATTGCAAGAGAAATCATTACTCATAATTAACCAAGAAAGTAATCTAATTATCTCATTTATCAATCTTCTAATTACTTAATTATGAATCAATCAATCTCTATTTATTTCAATCCCCAATGTGCTCAATACATTATCAATTAATTACAAGACTTAGATAATATTTTTCTAATATCAAAATTTATATGCAAATATATATATAAATTATAACTGAATGTTGTCTTTAATATAAGAAAGCAGATTATATAGAAGTAGCGGATATAAATATACATATGTGAATAAATAAATGTATATACATACGCACATGTATATATATATATATATTTATTTATTTTCAAACACCATACTTAAATAACATATATGTTGATTTAACAACCAATACAAGATTACTTTTGAATGCTCACAGGTCTAAAAGTATCGAACCACATAGTATACACAAATCAAAATCATAGAATATATACAAATCAAAAATCACAGAACATAAGACTCGCAACACAACCCTCAATAGATCGGTCTCTAACATATTAAATCCCCATCGAAATCAAGATTTAAAGCATGTAATTCAAATTTCCTAAGCACAAGGGATGCTACGTTGGAGAAAGAATTGGGAGGGCATGACATCCACAACCACCACTAAAATCGAACCTTACTCAACATCAGGTAAAAGACACATAAGAGATGGGAACACGACATGAAAACCAAGAAACACAAAAGGGTAAGAGGGCGGCGATCTTCAACCAGCAAAAGCATCGATTCATAAAAAAAAACCATACTCAGCAAAGGCATAAAAATTGAACACTATACACAAGGGCATGCATCAAATTCACTGATTTTTAAAGCATTCAACAAGTACCGAAGGGTGAATGGAAGTCATCGATTATCCTATATGATGTTTATTGTCGAACTCCACTATGTAATAAATACATTGAGTACAGTAAGCATTGTATTTGTTGGGAATTAACCATCAACGCTAACATACTTCATATCCATCAAGTCCAAACACAAAAGGATAAACATATTAGCTATACACGAAAGGTAAAGCATATCGGCTATACACCAAAAGGGTAAAGCATATCAACAAAATCTAAAATGTATAAGGTTTGATATTCTATTGTAGCATAATCTTCAAACACCAAATATAATACATGTGCCAAAACAAGACTATCAAGGCAAAGAATAATAAGCGAATTCCAACATAAATTTGTACCATTAAAATGGAACAAATATAGCTATACTCAATATTGCATGTTCACCACATAAGGAGAGAAATGCAAAACCAACAATATCACAGTGAAACAATAAAGGAAAAGAATGGAAACAAGGTTCAAGCATTGAAATAAAGAACAAGAATGAACAAACCCGGAATCCAACGCATGCTAGGACAAAGTTCGATGTTGAGTTTAGGCTTCTACATTAACCCCACATCTTTGAGATTCTCGATCTTCAATAATATTTCCCCAATTCATTTTTTTTTTAAACAATCCCCCCCAATGCAATTACTCTATAGATAATTTTCTTGCAAACCAAGTTCTCTATTCGAAAACCAAAAATCAATCATAATCCATATTCTCCCAAAATGATAATTATTAACCAGGAAAGCTATTAATTTTTTAAAACAAAAATCAAATAAAAATCTCACAAAATAACAAGTTTCTAAATTACAAGTAGTTTGAAGTCATGCATGTTCTTCGAAAATTCTTTTTCTATCTTTTTAATTGTTTTAGTTGATTATCCATTATCTCCTTCCAATTTAATATTTTATTTTATATTATTTTCCCCACATTTTAATTTATTATTAAAACTCAACATTAATAATAAATATTTTTATATTTATTTATCAAAATACTCTTTTTTTACTAAGCAATTTGATTTAATAAATTAATTAACCAAGGCAACTCGAATACTATTTATCAACATGGTTTTTTTAATAATTTATTTAATTAAAAAATTAATCAAACAACCTTATTAGCCCAATTTAATTTAACAACTAAATATCAATAATAATCACCCAAGCATAAACAAGGTTGAAAGTGCTCGAACAATTGAGCACAAACAACATGCAAGACTGACGGAGTGACCAATTGGATACTCATCCTCTTTGAGGATGATGGCAAGGGTAGGGGACCATATGTTATCTCCGTTTTAAGAATTTCCATTGGGTTTAAGTCACACTCAGACTTGTAAATTCAGGTGAAGTCGATGCCTAGTACTTGCAACCTACAATAAACAAAATGGTCGAACATATATATATAATCATACAGTCAGACACACCATGAAATGAAATCGCAGCATAGCAAGGTACTTACGAATGAGTAATGTGACACCATCCCTTTCACCAAGACACATCAACCAAGTAACTGCATCAATGTATAGCAAACAGTTACTTACAAACAACATAGAACAATCACCAGATAATCACATAGTAACCATGATCAGATAAACACATAATGATCATAATTAAATTAATCCACATAATCCCATATGTCCATAAAACTGCCATAGCATGTGCATAACTCAAGTAACAATGATATCATCAAAGTATCATCAAAGTGTCATCCAAGTAGTAAATCTAACATCAACAAGGTGTCATAATGTATGTCCTAACAAAATAATAATCAGTCTAATAGGGAACAACATGAGGGGCACTACAGTTGAAGTATACACCAATCTCAAGGAATTACAATGCAACATGTGGAATTTTATCCCATTATAATAAAACAACGCATATTAGCATATACACCACTTTCTTGAACAAAATTAATTGAAACATTGTTCTTGCTTAAACCTCTTAATACAAAGAAAAATTAAGTAAAGAAAAAAGTAGTTCTTGAAATATCCAACAATCTATTTGAACATTTTAATTGCTTCTCCACATACCACATACATGACATAATGAATTGAAATAAAAAATCTCTTTGTATCTAAAACAAGGCATTATAAAACAACAAATATTGAAACTATACAATAGCAATACATTTATTTACCAATCAAATCAATGTATGTAATCTTTATACAAGACCTAATGCTCCGGTATTGGAAATTATAACCATCATCAATAAAAGTAGTTTCACATGTAAATATATTAAGTATATTTGTACATTATAGGATATTTTAATATTGACAAGTTTATATAAAATAAAACTAAAATATCACTTTTGAACCATATGCAAAACCACATGTATAATTTTTGTTAAACCAATTACAAACTCTACACAAACCAATAATTGACCACATTTGGTGTAATATAAATACATAAACATTTTCTATTTACAAATGATCATCTTGGAGTGACCATCTTGCTACTTTTGTAAATTTCAAATTAATGAACAAAGTAATTCCACTTAAATATGCTAGTAAACATATCTATAAAAACAATCACATTTTACATAATCCCTAGATTGGAAAAAAATGCTATGCATATATTATTCAATATAATAAGCAAATAAAAAATTAAAAACCTATAGCTTATGCAAACCAAAATCATGCATTTTGTATCACATTTATTTCAATGAGATTTGAACTTCATAAATTTATTGTAAACTTATAACATTCATTTGTCACAATTTTTTTAGGTGACTATTATCAACATTTGTAATATGTTGATTATTCTTATTCTACTTCCCTCTAGACTTCTAGCCATTGTACTATTGCATCTTCATTACATTGTACTATACCAATACATGTTTTTAATAATTAATTGATCTTAATGGTGGAACTTTTGCATTATGAAGTCTATTTTAAAAAATATATATCTATTTAATAAAAATGTAAATTGGTTTAAATAACAATTAAGAAAATACATCTCTACTTAACATGGACTTAAACAAACTGTACAAAGAAAATAAAAAATACTAGTGTTGTATTACAACTTTACTTTCGTAATGCATAAGGATAAATCAATCTTTTTTATTTTTAACAGTTCCAACTTTTCCATTCCAATAAATTAAGCTTGCCTCTTTAATTCTCATTTGCATTTTATTTGTAGTGAAAGCAATTTTTTTTATACGAGTTCTTTTAAGATAATTTCAAGCATCATTCCATGCAAAAAAGCTAGTATAATTTGATAATATACACTTGAACATTAAATACTTTTGTTGTAGCTAAGAATGAAAACCAATAAGAGAACATAAAAACATAGACAACAACAAACATCCAAAAGGTAATTAAAATTTTATATTTGCATCTAAACTATACGAATTCAGTTCTCTAGTATAAGTGATTTTATGATTTTCATTGTACTTAAAAATATAAATTCAATATCAATTGAGGATTTAAATGCTTGCAAAGATGGAAACATTTTTGAAGGAGATATCATTGTAGCATATAAAACCGTACTAGATAAAGCCAACATAACATGTGAAGGGATTCATGCTAATTTAACATATATAAAACTTGAGATGAAAATCACCTTAAATGTGATTGAAAATCTTGTCCAAAAACATGAAGATAAAATAATTGCAGGATCAATAATTTGCATATTCGGTTTTTAAATTGCTTTGAAAATTGACTATGATCGCGAATATTGTGATTTCATCTTTATTTTGAAGGAATCAAGTATTGTTGAAATCATACCCCACCTTTTCCAAGAGTACAACTTCATATTGAGTACCACAATAAAATAATTGCTTACAATTATAAATGATTTTCCTACTAGAACAATAAGTGTATTGGTAGTTGCCACTAAAAAATGTTTTTTTAATCTAATTGATATAAAAGATGAGGATTCTACCATCAACAGAGCATAGGTGAAATATGTTTCCAACCCTTTATTCCACTTTACATCTTCTATTTTTTAACACATATTTTAGTTAAAGGAAAAAAAACTAATTTTGTTGATAATAATAAATAGTTACAATGCATCCAAATTTTACACACCATTTATTAACAACGAAATACCAAGTGTGAAGAAAGGAATTTCTAACGATGCTCTTCAAAAACATTATAAAATAAATAGATGCAAAGAACATTCTCTACAAATTCCTTGTTTCTTGCGGACTCGTGTCCCTTGGGTGACACCCTTGGCGGGATAGGTCTTTTGACTAAGGATCTTTCGGTGTTGCCCTTGTCTTTGGTTGAAGTTTCGATGATTGAGATTCCTTTTGAATACCTTGGGTGGAAAGATGTCCTAACCAATAGTAAACTAGGCCCTCCCCCTCCTTTTGGGGATGAGGTCATTGTGTTTGGAACAGACTTTCTTATTTCTGACTCGGTTAGCGATAGGATTCTCTCATCTATGGAGAATGCAGTAGTGGGAAAGTTTCTCTCTTTCTGCCCTACTGTGGATATGGTTAGGAAATGGGTTGCTATTAAGTGGTGTCTCAAGGGTAGTGTGGGAATCTACGCTATGTATGGTGGGCTTTTCCTCTTCAAGTTCCCGATGTCAGAAGATCTGTTATCAGTTATGTCTTCAGGACCTTGGGTTTATGGTAAACATAGCCTGGCATTATGCTATTGGAAACTAGGGTTTAACCCTGAGGTGGACCTCAATAAGTCAACTCCAGTATGGATTTTCCTTCCCAGGCTGCCGCTAGAATACTGGGATGAATCAATATTTAAGAGCATTGGTGATTCCTTGGGTAACTTCATCATTTCTGACTCCATCACCAGATCAAAGTTCAGGTTAGTGTTTGCCCGCTTTTGCATGAATATTTGTGTGAAAAAATATTTGCCTAACTATATTAAGCTTTGCTCTAAATTTGGGTCATGGATTTAACCTGTGTGCTACGAAAATGTTGTTGTTTTTTGTTAGAAGTGTGTCAAGCCTGTGCACCTTATTTTTTACTGCAAGTGAACCTTTAACAAGGATCCTATCAAGGGAAACCCTATTGCTCCTTTTGGTTCTCCTCCTAGTATTGAAAACCTGGCCAAAGATGATTCTGCATCTTTGACAGCTATCCCTGACATTCCTAGCTTTGAGACTCCTCTGCATGAGTTTGTGGTTAGTGAAAAATTCCCTTTTCCTAATTCTCTTATTCCTAAGTCTGTGTCCAGGATCGTTCTAGCTGAAGGCCTAGCTAACCTATCCGTAACTGAGATTTTGGCTAGTATGAATGTGCTAGCAGTAAATAATCCTACTTCTAGCTTTGCTAATGGGGATGAAGGCCCTAATGGTGGTGTATTGATGGAGGTGGCCTCGGTTGGAACTAGTGATACTGTCGGTGAAGAGGGTGAAATATGGGAGGATCTGGACTTGAGTGAGGCATCTGTTTTCATCTTAGATGATTTGAAACCAGAGTTTGTTGCTGAGGAGAAGAATTGGATTACTTTGAAGAAAAAGGGGAGGAAGAAAAAAGCAGATGTGGGAGGTGAATCCAAGCCAGGTAGGCCAAGCCATAGATCCACAAGATTAATAGAAACCACAAATGAGATTTCCTTGGGAAAGTAGAGGACATTGGAGGTGTCCTCTAAGAAAAGTCAAAAATGAAGGTTATGTCTTGGAATATGCGTGGAATGAACAACTCCCATAAGCAACTTTCCTTAAAAGAATTATATTCTAGAATATAAGATAGATGTATTACTCCTACAAGAAACTAAAAAGAAGAAAGCTAGTTTTGATAATATTGCTAAGTACGTATGGCCTGAGGCCTCTTTTACAGTGATGTTGAAGGGGCCTCTAGAGGTCTGGCAATGTTGTGGAACCCTTCTATATTAAATGGCACTGAATTGTTCTGTTGTCGGAATAGTGTCGGTGTCTCTTTTACCTTTCTAGAGGCTTGTTGTGACCTTTTCACACATCACCCCATTCAAGATGGGGACCCCTAATTTTTGCTCCATTCTATTCTTTTAGGCTCTGTTTTTGTCACTCTCTCTCTCTCTTTCTGTCTCTTTTATGTTGTATGCCTTTCGGGGGACGTGCCTTCCATTGATTTTAAACGTGTGAAATTTGGCCAAGTATGAAAATTAGGGTTTCTATCTTTCTAGTCAGTCCAAGGTCAAATAAAGTGAATAAATTGAAAACAGAGATTAACATTGATGTCAGTATGCTTCCAGCAAGTTTCCACTGAAGTTTCATCAGATTCTGACTACTTACTATTTTTAGTAAGTGTGCAATTCCAGGATTCTCTCAGCATTTTTGGAGTCTCGACAATCACACTACATCCAGAGCACATCAGGCTGCTCACTGGAAAATTTTAAGTTGAAACGGACAACTTACTATTTTTAGCAGTTCAGCTTCCAGAGCAAATTTCAAGGTCTTTATGCAGAGTTTTTCTTCACATGTCTGGAGATTCCTTCTACGTTTTCAGAGACCTTCGCGGTGGTGTAACATGCAAAGTGAGGTAACGACTTTCAGAGTTTAGCCTTCGGAGGCTATTTTTAGGGTTTGCATGTTAGGGTTTTCTTTGCATGTCTGCATATTCCTTATGGGTTTTTCGAGAGCTTCATAGTGATGTGACATGCAAAGCAAGATGATCAATTTTTTGGGAACTTACTATGTTTAGCAAATCCATTCTGGCAACCGCCTCCCAACACTTCAGAATCACAAACTGATTGCAATGCAATAGAAATGAGGTCAAACAGAGGCCATTTGATATGCATGCAAGTCCAATTAGGGTTTCTAGCTTCGAGACCCAAAAAGAGGGGTAAAAAGTCAAAAAAAATGAAAACCTGTGTATCCCACCGCGATCAGCATCTTTTGAGCTATCCACCAGTAAAATTTGAATGCAAATGGAGCACTTACTATTTATAGTAAGTCATTTTAGGAACTGGCTAAAAATAGTAAATCAGCGTTGGGCGCTAGTGTCAACAGACAAGTCACCTGGTGAGGAGCACGTCATTTGAATTTCAAGTCAAACAGAGTTGGGGAAGTCTCAGAAACGAGCAATTACTATAAATAGTAAATCATCTTCAGAAATATACTATTTTAGCAGACCAGCTCAGGACGACAGTGTGAATAGGATGACAAGGTCATGAAGGTCCTGTGTTCAAAATTTCAAATTGTTCCGAGTTTCAGAAGTATGGAAGTCAGAAGACTTACTATAAATTGCAGGACACAGAGAAGCTGGCAGAAGGAAGGAAAAGTGGCTAAGTGTTGAAAATTTATCCTTCACCACCTTGAAAATGTGCCCACTTCAGCTGGAGAGTTAGAAAAAATTATAAGTATCAAGCTTCATCCTCCTACCTAGGCCAAATGCACCCTCCTCACAAGCAAGGTGGTGGTTAGGAAAAATGTTCTAAGAGTTTCATCATGCAGACCCCATCAAATACGCCCTCAACAAGAATGAAGATGATTGAATAATATTCTAAGTGCCAAGTTTATCCTCCTTCATACATGATATGTGCCCTCCTCACAAGCAAGATGATTACAATATTTTTCTAAGTAATGAAGATTATCCACCTCATGCCTCCATTTGTGCCCATGTCTAGCAAGAAGTTCAAAGAGTCAAAGGTTTCATCCTCCACTATAGGAAAAATGTGCCCATCCTTCACACCATGTCATATGCACCCATGTATCAAACTTCATCCACCTCACCATAGGAAATGCACCCACAAAAGGAGAAAGTCAAAAAGTCAAAGATGTTTTATCCTCCTCACCCCTCCATATGCGCCCACTTCAAGATGGAGGATGTTAAAAAATTTCTAAGGGATAAATCCACCTCCACCTAGAATATGCGCCCATCCTCTTGAACATAGGAAATGCACCCAAGATTAGCAAGGAAGTCAAAAGTCAAAGGTGGCATTGAAATGAAGTTCATCCTCCTGCTATGCTCAAATGTGCCCAAATCAAGGCAAGTGAAGACAAAAGTTAAGGCATTGAAAATGTAAGGTGATGGTAATTTAAAAGGTGGAAATATGCTAGGCATTGGATTTTAAAATATATATCCCTCATGAAATGTAAAATGCGCCCAAGGCAATGGAAAAAATTATCTAAGTGATTTGGTGAAACAATATTTTCTCACCACAGGAAGAATGATTGAGGATGAATAAAAAAAATTCTAAGGCAAAAATTCAAAAGTTCTAGGTGATTTAAATTTCTTCTAAGGCACAATATTTCCATCTCTAAGAAAATAATGCCTAAGTCTTGGAGTGATGAAATTTCTTGAAATATGAAAAAGATTGCTAGTGAAGGAGTCAGATAATGCTAGCTGCATAGGGTTGATAAGAAATTCCAGGTCAAAGTTCACAAGGATGTGAAGAACAAGAATAAATTTGTTGAAAACTATTTTCTAAGGTTCAAAATTCAAAAAATTAAATGAACCCGTTCGTTGTGTACCCATGAATTCAACACGTTCGAAGGAAAATTTTCTTCTGGGTATTGAAGATCTTCGACAAGGAATTGATTTTAGTGTCTTCTGCACTTCGTCAAGGCCTTCAGGATGAATAATTTAATCGGCACTTGAATTGTGAAATTTTTCTAAGGAAAATTTAAAAGTTTCTAAGGCAAATTGAATAAAATGTGTTTTCAAAAGAAAAATGCTTCAGACGATGAATTTGAAATTGTTTGCCTAGATGATTTTGATTGAATTCTTCGTGGGATGAATTTTCCAAGAGTCAGAGGTGAAAAGTTGAATAACAAAGCCCCGACTGGTGAATTAAAATTTGTTAAAGAGTGAATTTAAAATAAATATTTTTTGAAATTGAATTGAAAATATGCCAGTCAAAGTTGAAGTTCTAGAAGGTCAAGATTCTAGGTGTCAAGAGACAAGTGTTAAAATTTCCAGAGGACGAAAATTTGAATTCTTGCTGGAAGTAGTGGAAATTTAATGAGTTAGCTAAAATTGGCCTCCTTCTAGAATTCAAATTGCCTATATGAGCTGAAGTTTATTCATTTCTTCTTCACCAGTTGAAGAAGTTCGATTTTAGCTCTGAGAAATTTGAAGTTGTAGTGCAAGTGAGAAATTTGATTTGAGAAGAGGAAGATTGTTGAAGCTGAAGGCTAAAGTTGAAGTTTGTGGCTGAATATTGAAGAGGTATGACTTGAAGTTGAGGAAGGTTGTTGAAGTTGCTAATTTGATAAGTCTCTCTGAAGTTGTTGATAGTGTGAAGTCAAAGTTGTTGAAGCTTGTATTAACTTTCTAAGTGTTGAAATTCTGAAACTATGAAGGAGAAGTGAGGTTTGCAAATGAGATATGAATATTGCAACTTCTCAAATTCTTGAAGTCGACTGGCAGCCCCTGCATGATATTTCTTTATTTTCTAAGTTAATTTGCTTATGGTTGTTTATTGTTTTGTAGGATGGCTGAAGTAAGAACAACTGGCAGAGATAACAATGGTGCATCCAGGCAGGCTGTGATCAAGAAGTTGAGCAAGCCTTTCATGCCAGATTCAAAGTTTACTTTGAAGTTGGGAAAGCTAGCTAACACCAATTTGGGCTCTTTCAACTTGGAGACTTTCAAAAATCAGATGCTGGGGATTGGTAGTCACCAACCTTCAATCACTTCACACAACATTGTTTGAAGTGGATTATTTGCAGCTGCTAAATTCCCACCAACTATTCAGTGCTCGGAGCTGATGATGGAGTGTGCCAACTGTTATGAGCCTGATCACAGGTCTATTGTCTCACCGGATGGTCAAGTGTTCACCAACCTCACTCCTGCTGCTATCAGCAAAGCTTTTGGAATCCCAGCACACAAGAAGATGATTTACAAAATAACAGAGCATGTTGAATGAATGTATGCTTCTACATTCGAGAAATGTACAGAAGCAATTAATACCTATTGGATGAACAAGCCTAGGCCCTCTCGTACGAAGCTGCCGAGGTAGATTATATCAGATGATTTGAAGAAGGAGTACTATGATGTGATCATGATGTTGAGCAGAGTTGGAGGTTTCCCTCATGTATTTGTTTTCGAGTCGTGGATGTTCTATTACATCAACCTTGTGCTAGAAGGAAAGGAGCACATCAACTGGGTTGCGATGATCAGTGATAACTTGCATGAACAGCTCCTAAGTTTGAGGAGAACGAAGACATTCTACATGGGCTCCTACCTTATTTACATGATGGCTCGTATGACAAGGTATAGAGGAATTTCATACAAGGAACCAATGGGTTGTGGTTCTCATCAATTCAAAATCTATGAAGCTTGTCTGCAGTTGCACCTGACATGTACTACTCATTACAAGTGTGTCAACGACACTTTTACCATGCATATTACGAGATCACTTCAGCAGCGTACTCATCATAGGATCTCAAGGGAAGCTCAGGAGTTGATTGAAAAGTATGGGTATTGTTTTATTCAATTTTTGAAATTCTCTTATATCAGGTTGCAAGGTTTTTCTTCATATCCATATAGGCTGCCTAAGTACCCAACCAATAGAATTTTAATGTTAGAGATATCTAGGCAACTAGTTGCCTATGATCAGATTCAGAAGAGAAAGAAGAAGGGAGGAGTTGACTTCCCAGTTGTCATGGGCAATTCAGATGAAGTGTGTCCTATGCTTCAAGCAGCTAAATAAACTGAAAGCGAGCTTCAGTTCTTTCACTTTTCCTATCACACCAGCAGACAGCATTACGATCCACACAACAATTTCATGCGGATACTGTCAGAAGAGTTTAAGCATAAAGAAAATATTGAGGATTATTGGGTTGGTGCATTAGATGAAACAGAAGTCGGGAAGAGAATGTTCTCTAGGTTTCCATTGAGTATGATCAGGGAGTGTGAAGTTATTCCAGTACCAAACCAGATGAGCGAGGACATGAATGTTCTCCACCTAGATTATGAGGCAGTAAGAGATACTCCACTTCCACTCCCAAATTGGTTAGAGCCAGAGATTGTCGATTTGGACACACTTTGCATTCTAGTCTTGACATTTACCAGAGCATGGTTTGACAGACATGTGAGCAGATTGAAGAGTATGTTAATTCCTTGCACCTACAACTTGATGGGAGATCACAGGACACCCACTACCAGCAGAAAGAAACAGATTACTCAAGGTCTGGAATCTCGAAAGGAGTCAGTTCAGAAGGAGCCTATTCAGCCGAAGCCTCTGAGAGTTGAGTCACCCATGCCACTCAAGACATGTTCTCCAAGCATACAGGAGGTTTCTTTATTTGTTGATCAGAGAATTGCCTTGAATCAGGTGCAGGAGGTACATGAAGAAAATTAGCCACCAAGGAGAGAGTCAGTTGGCCAGAGTGTTAATGCGCCTACCAGAGATGATCAACAGGATGATAAGGAGACTGCCACTGACACTCATTTTTAGTGTGAGTTAGAGATAGCTTTGAAGGATGATGTAGCTTCAGGAGACACTCAGCCACTAGAGGCCGATGAGCCTCATCAGAATGAAGTTGAAGTTGAGCAAGTCCGTGAAGTAGAGGCACGAGAGGAACAACCATTTGATATACAACATGTAGTACCCAATTAGCTCAGAGATAGGATGAGAAGGAGCCCCAATGAAGAGATTGATCCAGCGGTAGAGATGGAAGAGTTGTTGAACAAGATCAGCGTGCCTCCACAAAAGAAGAGAGCATGAAAATTTTCAAAAATATCAACTAATGAGGATGGTTCTCGCACCCTTCATGTAGCAGTGCCACGAGTTGATTGTGATCAAGATGAAGCAGTTCCAGAAAACTATGTGATCACAACTATGGAGTTAGGATGTCCCACAGGTGCATAGATTGTTGAAGAATGTGATAATTCCTATCAGGTGCTCAAGGATAGATTATTCAGGAAGGAAGGAAAGTATAAGAATTTGAAGAAGGAGCATAAGGCTTTGATAGGATATATGCAGCAATTATCTTGTCCTTGTAGGTAGGAGATTCCAACAATAGAGCTTCTAGCTGAGTTATCTAGAGAATCAATTAGTGGCTTGTTGGAGTTGAGGAAGATGGCACAGGAAGCAGATAAATGGGTTACAGGAGTTCATGTCGAGACAAAAAAGTTCATGGAAGACCTTGCTCATGCTTTCCAACAAGCTTCCAGCATTATGGCACGAATGGAGGCAGTTGATCAGGCCTGGGGTGATGCTTCTATTTATCAGAGCAGAGTTATTCAGCATCTAGAGGCATTGAGGCATACTCCTTCACGGATCCTGATTGAGGGAGGAGTCATTTAGGAGGGTGATAGATATAACTTTGCTAGATGGTACTCTTTAGTAGTCACAGGACGTGGTTTCTTTGATGCAGCACAGGCGGATTCAGCTAGAGTTTGAAAGGCTATGGCAAACATCATTGATGGAGTCCATAATACTTTGGAGGTGATCTTTGCTAGACGGTTGAATCCCGATGAGGTGACTACTGATAATTTGAGGGGTAGGTTGGTGCCTTTCTTCTCAGAGGTGAAGACCTTTGTGCAAGATGACTTCGAGAACACTTCTACTTTCTCCAACTTGATTCAAAGTACGCAGGATGCCTTAGTTGCTTGGAAAAAATCTTGCACATAGCATGAACAATTATTCATGGTGTTAGAGTTTCAACTTGATTGCATTCCACCTATTTCAGTTCAGGAGGTCGAGGTTGTACTTGCCAGGTTCATTGAGTTAGTAGCCAGGGAGAAGGAGAACAGGAATGCATTTTTGGATGATGATCTTCTAGAAGACTGATTGTGGGCATTAATTTCCTTTACTATTTTGGGAGTGAGTGGGAATCTTTGATTCATTTAATGTACCACTCCCTATTCTAGCTGTTTTTAGGGTTAGGGCTGAGGTGGCTCAATCTAAGCCTTTGATTTGATTGTAATCAAAGTTGTCCATTGGACTTGGCTATCTATAAAAGGGGGAGTCCCCCTCATTTGTACTCATTAGATCATTATATTAGACGTCAGAATAGAGGAGATAGCAGAGAGTAGACATTTTGTTTGATAGCTTAGTGTGGAGAAGAAGGAAATTTTTCCTTTGAAAACTTTTGTAAGAGACTGTTGTGTAAAACTTTCATAATAAAAGATCTTTTCATTGATGGTGAAATTCGTCTTTGTTATGGATAGCTAGCAAGGTTTCTTCTTCCCTTCAACTCCAAATAGCTTAAAGTAGTGTAGAGTAGTATAAGTTTCATTTCACGCAAGTAGATAGTAGTTGTGGATTTGTGGTGTCGATCAAGGAAACTTCATTTTATTCCATACCACTAGTAGCTTACTGACGACAAGTTTATCTTGCATGGTCGATTGGAGCATTTCATAAGCTTAACTTTAGTTGTAATTCACGTCTTGGTATGCGTCGTCTTGACGGTATCTTGAGATTGGATTATAACTTGAAAACCTCTTGCCATCCCTTTGAAGATTGCACTGACTTTGTGTAAGTTGTCTAGTGTGAGGCAGAGCAGAGTTTGGTTGAAGTTGTTGAGATTGATCCCACATCCCACATTAGAATAGAATCTAGAACCTTCTCACCCTTACACTCATTTACATTTTGTTCATTTCTGTTAGTTTTAGGAAAATGTACCTTAATGCCAAATTATATGCATCTCATAAATCCCTTCCAATCATCCATCTATTATTATCTGCAAGTGTTATGGACAATTAAGTAAGTCCCCTTGTGTAAACAACAATTCACAATGAACCAACTGAGGGTATTCCAAAGAATTTCAGAACCTTGGAGTTGAACGTGCAAACTTTCTTGCAATCTTAGCACACAGAATACTTTGATCAAGAGAGAACGAAGTAGCCCTTGGATTACTTTGTTCTGCTGATTGGTACGGTCACAAAAATCACATCGACAAGGCTCTTGGTCACTTATCAATGTGTATGCACCCAACCAAAGGAATACTAGACTAGCTCTATGGATGTCTCTTGTTAGCTGGATAAAAAAACAACAATGGTTCTCATTGGTTGGTGGCTGGGGACTTCATGTAACACCCCGCCATGCAACCCTAAGAGAAGTTGCAATTTACTACACAAATGTACTAAAAAAAAATTTTAAGTATAATTAACATGCAAATTCACTACCCATTGCCAACAACCCCTAAGGTTACGAGATTGAGTTTACTTACAACCCAAACAAGAAACATAAATTGAAACCATAACATTTAATTACTTAATAAATTAAATACACATACATTTCATATGGGTATGTGCAGGATCATGATGGGCCAAAATGTGGCAATATGATGGGTATGTGTAGGGCATGTGGCTGATGACATTTTTTTTTACCCAAAATTGATAAAACAAAAAGGGTTTTTTAAAGAGATTCTCAGCTTTCCACCAATTTAAATTATGTTTTACTTTGAATTTAATAAATAATTATTATTCAATTTCTATTTGAATTATGACTAAAGTCCTGATTCATAGGTTGAATGAAAAATATCTATAGCTTTCAAACGGTATCACATTTTTTGAATCTAAAACATGTGTCACATTCTAGGCTTCACATACTATAGGATTAAAAAATAAAAAATTGAATTTCATGAAGTTTTGACCAAGTTAAGGTGGTTAGACATACGAGTTTTTTATATTTTTTAAAATTTGTAATAACAAATTCTTAATTAATTGTTTACTTGAAAAAAATTATAAAAAAATATGCATCACATCGAGACACGAGTCCTCTACTTATATCTAAACTCTTATAAAAAATATTATCATTTTATTGTGGTTAGGGTGGTTAGACAAACACCTACATCTTATTTTTCCCTAAAATTTAAGTACTACTAAATTGAAATTTCAAATTTTCACTAAATAGACTTTTAAAAAAAAAAACCTACTAGTTTAGAAACTATATTCAATTTTCTACATATTTTATTCTTACATATTTTTGAAATAATATAGATAACTTATTCAAATTTTTACGTCAAGTTGTCTAACTTTGTTTTTTTTATTTTTTGCCACTTAAGGGCCTATTTTTTCCATGATGATCTTACACATACCCATACATGATAAATTACATCAAAGCATAAGAGATACCAGATGTTTCCAATAACAATAATTTACAACATGATTACAACTCTCATTCCCCGAATGAGGTAAATCCAATAAGCATGATTACATATTACACAATTCCACCTTGATAACAAATAAGGGGTAATAAAATACAATATCAATTGAAATGAATATAGCATGAAATGAAATTGGATCCCACGAGCTCTCCAACTAGAAATATCGTCCACACGAACAAGAAGATGACCCAACGGATTAAGGTGCACGTTCCACCCAACCATGTGATACCCGAAGGCTCACCCTCTGTGCTAGGAGATAGTAACAAGGATTCCTAGATATGACCATCTACCTCTAGACACAAGCTAACACATAACTAAACTAAATTGAATACAAGTACATCACATAAAACAATGGTTACAATGTTTTCAGAGTTAAATAATCAATTGCATCACTGATACAAACATATTGTTGACTTAAGAGAAGTGTCATCACAATGTCACATGGGATATCCTGGTAAGTCTTCCTAGGTCCTAGCCCCTATCTCAGGATATCCTGGAAACCTCTAACGACTCTCGGCCCCTCATGCAACCCAATGTGGAGTCAGTTATCTCTCGTAAAGACGAGATAATGATCTTTCCATTCTAGGCCTTCTTGTCCCATCCCAAGTCTATACAAACCCTTGCATCCATGAGCGAGGCAAAATTAATCTTGTTAAGTGTTTGATACAACCTAAACTCTAATAAGTTTATTTGTGTTATCACTGAATTAACTAACTTACAAAGAGTTACCTTGACACCACTTTGTGTGTTGGCCCTCATTGCAAGCCACTCCTCTAAGACAACACATGGAATAACTCCACAACCCAAGGGTATACAAGTGCGACCTAAGGAGAATAACTCCCTATCCACAACATAAAGTCAACACACCCCATTCATGATAACCGGGTAAATAACTGGATCCAATAAGACGCACTACCCAAGGCAATTCATAGGTTGACTAAAAAATTACGACAACCCACACAATCATATGAAAACCCAATTTGGAATACTTACATATAACTCTATTTTTCCAACATACGAAAGAGGCAGATTTTATAACGGAAAGAAAAAATAGGCAAATTATTATCCTGCTCTAGGATTTCCTAAATCCAAGCAAGGCGATAACATATTGCATATAATCGAATAAGAATAATTAACATTATTTGCAACTACTCAAAAGTAATTAAAATTACATATGCGACATTAGGGAATTTAACTAACAATTTAATTTCATTTTCTCCAATTACACATAATAATAAAAATCAAATTTTTAAAATAAATCATTTATTATAAATTCAATTTTATTCCAATCTAGGATAATAGAATAATCATTTTAGAATCCATATATCTAAATATTTAAATATCATTTAAATATATATTTAAAAAAAAACACATCATTTTATATTCCAACTAATTTAAGAATAATTTCCAACTATTTAAATTATATATATATATATATATATATATTATAATATATAATATATAATATAAAACAAGATTTATAAAAAAATAAAAATTAAAAAGCGAATTTAATTCTCTGGCCCCATGACCCCCAAAAGGGAGAGGGGACGCAGCCAAAGGCTGCGCCCAGCCTCCCTTGTGGAGGCCAACGTTGCCTGTGGCAATGCTCCCCCACTATGTCAGCGCTACCACAGTAGCACCCCTCCCTAGGGTGGTTGTGTGTAGCCATGGCTGCGGCCCCCCCACACATACCCAAATAAAAAAAATTATTTATATTTTATTTTCAATAGCAAAAATAAAATTACCCTCCCTTGTTCTCAGAATTTTACCAGAGATTTTTCTGTGTAAAAAAATAAATTTAAAAACAACATTTCCAGAATGAACAAAAAAAAAATATTTATAAAATATGTATGTGTGTATATATATATATCACAAAATATATATATACAGACATATTTATAAATATATACCTAAGTTTCCATTTTATAGTCAAATTGTGCAACTTTTCTATAAAAATTTTTCAATAAAATTAATTTTTCAAACACAATTTCCTGGTTTCAATTTCAATTTTGATATGAAATATTTCAACTCCAAAATAGATGTTTTTAAATTTCATTTTGTTTCATTCCATTCTCTATTGTTAAAATTGAAGATTTTTGTTGCAAGTTTTTCTTTTCTACAAAAAGATCTAAATTTCTTCAAGATTTCAACTAGGTTTTCAAGAATGATTGCAACGAGTTTTCAAAACAAAAAACCAGATTTTTAAAATAATAAAAGCAACAAGAAAAACTTGTTTGAAGCTTGAAGGAGAATTTGATGTTGAGTTGCAAATCCAATTCTTTCAAAAACCTTTTCAAATCTTCACTCCAATCCCAAGTGCATCCACAGCAAGAGAAAATTATTTCCTTCTTTCTCACAGCCAAATTTTCAAGAATGAAATCCTCCTCTATTTCTCCCCAAATTTGGTCAATATACCCTAAAATATCCCATCCACCATAGTTATTGCTCCTCTATCTATTTTGGAGATTTTTTTTTTATTTAAAAAAAGAAAAATTAAAATAAACAAATTTCTTTCAACATGACTTTATTTCTTTATTTCTTTTTTTTTAATTTCTATTTTAAATGAATTTAAATGCTTTTAAACATTTTCATTTACAAAAAGAATTTAATTTTAAAAATCTTCTTTTCAAAAACTTTAACACTTTTTAAATTTTCATTTCAAAAAAAGAATTTAACAATTATAATTTCCAAAATGAACAACTTGACTTAATCCCACACAATTAATTTAAATAATCAATAAAATAAATCTAATCCAAGATTAGATTATTTTATTAATTAAATTAAATTAATTAATAATTTAAGTAACATTTCTAACACTACAACTAGATTTATTTAATAACATCTGAAATACAAAAAGCCATTTATTTACCTTTTTTTTCAACTTGAAATTAAATAAATCAAGGAGAGATGAACAACAAATAAGCAACTTAACCTGACTAAAACCCTACGACACACTATGACTAGGGTGATGACTTGGCATGGAAAACCTAGCTACTATCTCCCAATTAAATACCGTTGGCCAATGGACACACTCAAACCTATCAAATCAGGTGGAGTCGATGTCTTGTACCTGTCAACCTGTGAACAAAGAGTATATCGAACATGCATATATATATGATATAATAAAACACACCGTGAAGAGAAAATCTCAGAATCGTAGGGCGCTCGCAAGCAAGTGGTACAATCCCGTCCCCTTCACCAATACAGAATTACTAACTAACGAATCTAACATCAATAATATAATCAAAAGCATAAAGCATCATTAATTAAATATCTGCTAAGCAAATTCAAAGCATGCCATAATGATACATCAGAGAAAAATACCATCACATCAAAATATAACATTTGCATCACTTTACATTTAGCGATCAAATAGTAACCAAGTACCATAGTCAAAATAATAGCAGAACAAAGCATAACAAAGAAAACATTGTTCGATCAAAAGAGCCAAAATGGAGGGGTGCTACACTTCAACTCCCCTCTGTTTCCCTTGGAGAAAAGTGGTGGTTTGAATGACTACTCTGACAACATGGCTGATCTGGCACACTTTTTTAGTTCTATGGGCCTGATTGATATTGATTTTTCGAGCCAAGATTTTACCTGGTCCAACAAACGTATGGGTGAAGACTTAATTCAAGTTAGATTAGATCATTTCCTATGTTCTTGCAACTAGTTTGGCATGCTTAGTGCCACTCTACAGGCTCTTCCTAGGACTGTTTCTAATCACAATCCTTTGTTGTTAACTTCATGTGATCAGACTATTGTTGGATCTTATCCCTTCCTCTTTGAAATCATGTGGAATTCCCACCCTAATTTTAAAATAAAAATTGTTGAATGGTGGAATATCCCTGTGTGTGGTTCCCCCTTATTCAGAATCTTTTTTAAGCTAAAACACATCAAATGTATGGTTAAAGGCTAGAACAAAAGGGTCTTTGGGGATGTTTTCCAGGAGAAAAAAATCATAAGGGAAAAGTTGAAAATGATTCAGAAAAGAATGGAGGGTGATATTAGTTTGTCCACTTGTAGCCAAGAGAAAGAGAACCAGTGGGAGGGGGAGCAAATTCTTAAGAAAGAGGATATTTTCTAGAAATAGAAATCCAAGGTGCAATGGTTGAAAGAAGGAGATAGGAACACATCCTTCTTCCATATTTCTACTGTCAAACATAAGAGGAGGAGCTAGATAAATAAGTTGCACAATGCTCAGGGTGAGGTTGTTAGTTCTCCCACTCTCATTGGTTTAGTGGTTGCTAACTATTTCCAAAAGGATTTTACAACTCCTTTAGATGTTCCTAACATGGCTTTTGACAATCTACTAGTCAACTCGCTTCCAAATCTTATTTCCCAAAATGGCAATATGGGGATTCTTAGTGCTACCACTCCTGAGGAGGTAAAGTTGGCCACTTTTAGTATGGAGGCCTTCAAAGCTCCTATCCTTGATGGTTTCCCTCTAGCCTTCTTTTAGACTTTCTAGGAGATTATTAGTGAGGACCTTGTTCTAGCTACTCATGATTTTTTCAAATTTGGTAAGATTCTTAAGCAACTAAATCACACTTTCATTCCTCTTATCCCCAAAGTGGTGGATCCTCAACATATGATTGACTTTTTCCCTATCGTCCTCTGCAATACCTTCTATAAAATCCTCTCAAAATTTTTGGTCAACCACATCAAACCTCTGCTTGATAAAATTATCAACCCTACTCAAAAAGGTTTTGTGCCTGTTAGGAATATCCTTGACGCTACCATTACAACACATGAACTAATCCACTCAATGGACAGGTGCAACTATGCTGGAATGGCCCTTAAACTTGACATATCTAAGGCCTATGACAAGGTGATCTAGAATTTTGTCCCTAAAGTTCTTGCTAAGTTCGAGTTCAATCAATCTGTGATCAATCTTATTATGGAATGTATTACTACTGTTAAGTTCTCTATTTTAGTTAATGGCTCTCCTTTTGGGTTTTTTCATGCTAGGAGAGGAATCAGATAGGGTGATCCCCTATCTCCTTATTTTTTTATAATGGTGGTGGATGTGCTAAGTAGGAACTTCTCTAATATGTTGTCCGAGGGGTCCATAAAGGGAATTAAGGCTACTTCCACCCTTGAGCCAACTGTGATCCAACAATTTATGGATGATAGTTTTCTATTTGGAAAAGCCTTGGTGGTAGAAGCCAAGAAGTGAAAAAATTGTCTCAACAACTATGCTACTTGCTCTAGAAATGAATTAACTACAATAAAAGCATGATTTACTTCTTCAACAACACTCCTAACCTGCAGAATCAGGTGACTGCTGTTTTGGGTTATCAGAGTGGTTCTCTCCCCTCAGTTTATCTTGGGATACCCCTAACTATCAAAGAAGTCATTCCTAAGTTTTGGAATTCTATCCTTGAAAGGGTCCAAAGGAAGCTTGTTGGGTGGAAAGGGTCTCTTCTTAGCCATGCAGGTAAACTCCAACTTCTTTTTGTTGTTCTTCAAGGTATCCCCATCTATTTCCTATCCATATTTAAGATACCTAGATATATTGCTGAAAAATTTGAGAAAATCCAGAGATCTTTTCTTTGGTTGAACACTGAGGAAAAAAAGAAACTCACCTTGGTTAAATGGGATAAGGTTTTTCAACTGAAAAACTATGTTGGGCTTGGGATAAGAACCATTGCTAATTCTAATAAAGCTCTTATGGCCAAAGTGGGTTGGGATCATCTGAGGGATAGGAAGGACTGGTGTGAAATAATGAATGTTAAATACCTTTTGAACAGGCCATTGATTATCTTCCTTTCGGAGGCCCACGCCTTGGGTTCCTTGGTTTGGAAGGGTATTTGTAGTCTTCAAGACCTTATGAGGAATGGAATCAAATGGAAGATAGGTAATGGTAAGAAAATCATATTCTGGGAGGATTCTTGGTTACTTGACTCTCTGTTGGATTATTCTGAGTTCAGGCTCCTTAAGGGTCAGGCTCAACAAGTGTTTGGTATATTTATTAGTGATTATCTTGTTGGACCCTTGAGAGCTAGGATATGGAAGGATATTATCCTTTGTTGTCCTTTATCCCCCAACTTGTGTCTTCTAGCCAAGAAGTTGTAAGAGTTACTCTCTCTCACCAGGATACCTCCTTCTCATAGCAGGGATGAATTCTACTGGATCCATGATAATTAGGGTGATCTTACTATTAAATCTACTTACAAATAGTTGACTGATCAGGGGGTGGTCAATAATCTATGGAAAAAGGTTTGGAATAGATACATGATACCAAAAGTTAACTTCTTCTAGTGGAATATATGTCATAACAGGATTCTTACTCAGGATAACCTAAGGAAGAGGGGATTTTGGATCCCCAACAGATGCCTTTTGTGTAAATGCAACAAAGAATCAGTTGATCATCTATTGTTACACTGCCCCTTTGCTACTGAGGTTTGGGAGCTAGCTTTTGAAAGATTAGGAATACAATGGATTATGTGCAAAGACATCACATCCTTTACTATGAGTTGGTTTGGGCCCTTTACCCATCTGCTAATTGGAGAAATATGGAAGCAAGTCCCCCCCATTATATGCTAGAGCTTGTGGAAAGAGAGTAACAATAGGATCTTTAGGAACACTGAGATGAACTCGAAAGAGGTGTTTGGCATAGGAGCTCAGCTCATTAAGGAGAATATCTCTCTCTTCAAAGGGAGAACCCTAAAAAAAGGTCCCACGAAGTTGGAAATAAGTATAGCTAAAGCTTGGCATTAGAAACTAGATGCCAACTCGTTTGACAGCTCCAAAATCCTTTATGGGAGAGCCACTATTTGGAAACCCCCTGACAGAAGCTGGTTTAAACTAAACTTTGATGGGGATGCTAAGGGCAACTCAGGCAGAGAAAGTATAGGAGGTATCATAAGGGACCACAAAGGTTTGTTGGTGGTTGGTTATGTGGGGGGGATTGGTCTTCATACCTCTATGATAGTGAAAGCTAGAGCGCTGTTAAAGGGCTTATAGATAGTTCTTTCATTAGGGATAGAAAACTTGCACATTGAAGGTGACTCTAAGTCCATTATTGATGCTATTAATTTTGATAGACTATTGGGTTGGAACACTAAGGATATTCTTCTTAACATTAGATTCCTTATGTCTAAATTAAATTTAAAGGTGGCCAATCATATTTATAGAGAGGGGAACCAAGTGGCTGACACCTTAGCCAACCTTGGTTCTCACTGGTAATTGTCAAAATGCTGGTGTGATTTAAGTCTTCTTCCACCAAATATTCAGAGTATTATAGTGAAGGAACAAATCCCTTACTTGACTCATGATGGGAATACAATATGTGCTTCGCTCCAGATTATTGGGGGGTCCACAAGCCTTTTCGTTGCGCTTGGTGGTCTTATTGTTTTGATGAGATGGATGATTAGCTAGATCAATGGGATGGATACCAAGTGGATTTTTTCAAATTATAGAATGGAGCCCGGTTGGAGAAAGGAAATTATGTTTTGCTACAATAAGTACTGATTGATTAGCTCTAAGTTGGACCATACTTGTCGTAATCTTCTGATGGCAATTTTCTTAAGATCACAGAGTTTCAAATTCTATGTTTTCAATTTTGATATGACTTGTAATTATGATACTAAGCTCCTTTTTGGCCTTTCCTTATCTACTATTTTGGTTTCGCACCTCATAGCTTCCATCTGTGGTATTTCTAAAATTGACCAACCTCTATCTACTATCATTTTAGTGATTGCTAAATATGGCCCCGCAACTATCCTGCCTAGATTTTTGTGTTTTTGCTACTTGGAAGGCAATCCTTCCTTACCGATCATGTCCTTTTTTCTTAGCCTCTCTTGCAATGAAATCCTCAGCAATGCCTATTCCAAGATTGTTACTTGGAAATTATTAACCCATACATGTGACTTGTCCTTAAACTTGATTCTCAAATATTGTCCTTTATGGCTTAAAGGCCTTTTGGTGTGGGTGAATTTTCACCTTGCAGTTTTCTCTAACATTCAATTTTTTTAGGGGTCCTGGCTTTTTTGTGCATAGAGTGATATCATGGGGGGAGATAGGGTGAGGATAGAGCCAAATAATTGTAATGAATTTTGCAAAGACGTGTTGGTCTATGTAACGCCCCGCCAAAGAATCCAAAGAACAAAGCATAAAGTAACGAATTATCCGAATGAATTTTTCTTATTTTTATTTTTTTTAAAGTCTTTCGATTATACAAATTTCTTAAGGATTCCAAGATGTTGTCGTTACTTAAAACATTATAATTAAGAACATCATACCAAATACTAAAATCATAAATCACAAGTACAGATCACATTCACGAATGTTCCACTTTTCAAAACTTATACAGTTCAAGACATTTATATATTCTAATTACATCTAGTGAGCTTCTCATAATTCTCAATACATCATAATGATGTTACAATGAGTACACTCATAAACATGAGATAATTATACAACATGGGTATAGATCTCCTTAGATCAAATATCCACATCTGAACATGTTCAGTGTCCACTGCCACGATCAATGAAGTAGCAAGAACCAGCTACAAGTATAATACCATCTATAAGAGTATCCAATGAAGGTATAGTACGATTTCCACCCAACCGCATGGAACCTGCAGGCCCACTCCCTCTGTGCTAGGAGATAGTGACAGGTCCATAAGGCAATCAAACACACAACAAAGAACATACATTACAATATGTGGCTGACTACACATAACAACATGACCACATCAAACCAAAGTATACACATCATATTCTTTCAAAGATGACCATAATATAACAGTTAACTTCACACAAGGGACTACAATCGTGCTTCAGGACACAGTGTCATCACATAGTTGTTCTAAGTTACCCTGGTGAATCTTCCTAGACTACCGGCCCTCTTCCAGAGTTACCCTGGTAGTCTCTACCGATTCTCGGACCCTAGAAAAACTTATGTGGAGTCGAATTACCTTTCAGGAAGACAAGGTAAATGATTGTGCCATTCCAGGCCTTCTCAACCTACCCTTAATATAAATGAGCATTAAGGTACTAGGTGAGGCATTTATATATCTAAATTTAATTAATGAATCCCAAGTACAATTATTAATATTTTCACTAAATCAATAACTTTCATTAGGTTACCCTGGTCACCACTTTGGGTTCCAGCCCCATAACGAAAGCCACTCTTCCGTCATACAATAACATAACTTACTAATAACAAAATAGGACATCCAACAAGCACACAAAGCACAATTCACGAGTATATCCATCACAATCATGACAAGACCATAAAATGCACAATTCCTCGAATTGTGAAAACAAAACGTGCATGGCTAAGTCCCAAATCAAGTCATTGCAAACGAACAACAAAATACATGCATAAGCACTTTACTAGGAAAACTTATTCCCTAGCCTTTGAAAATCTAGAACTCCATATCTCAAATCAATTTAACTTACACTTGGATAATTTCAAACAATCTATCCCACAAAGAGTATGATTGCGTTAAATCATAATTTAAATGTGAAGCATAATCATCATTCCTTTAAAGATAATAAATCACATATCTCAAAGCATTGATTTTCACATTAGTTGTACTTTTAAACAAATCAAATACTAATTTAGTAGCAGATCTTAAAAAAAAAAACTATAAATATAACTACTTCCAATGATATCTTAAATATTATTCCTACACACAACTTAATTATTACTTTCATAATACTAAAACAATTTCTTTTAAAACTAACTTGATATAACACGACAAAATTGAAAAGAATTTCAATCTTCTAGTAATAAATTCAATATAAAATTACAACTTAATTGATCACCTTTTTAATATACTTTCAAATCCTAATATAAGAAAGTTAACATCAATAATATTTTCAATAAACTTAAATACAATATGCATCTATAAACAAATATGGAAAATTTCTTTATCGTTTAAATCAAATGACAATCAATGATAAAAGTATTATTACAAAATAAGAGAAATTAGCAAAACTAAAGCATGCAAATATCTTCTATGGTAATGTGCGCACCATGCAAATTGAAACTTCAACTAAGCAATAAGCATGCAAGAATTTAAGATAAACACTATATGGTGGCGCCATCTACCATTCAACATACAGATTACCCACAGTAATAATGGTATGGAAATCTCCTTAAGAACTAAGGATTCATAGCACAACAGATAGTTCGTTGGAAGCAAAACACAGAGGGAGACGCATAAGACAGCAAAAATACCAAACATAAACTCAAACACTACAATTACGTCAAGATTGAGGCCTAAACTAAAAAGTATGGCTCAAGAGTAAGGTGGAGCAACGATGAAATCAAGAGGGACGTCGAGCAGACTCTAGTCATCGAATCAACAGAAAGATCAAGAGATTTGCATGCAGGTAACTGCCAGTGATTAGAAACAAAAAGGATCTACAGCCTTCCATGTTTAAGCGTTGTAGTTGTGACAAATAGCGAATGAAACAGTGGGATTATTTAGACCTCTACAACATTCTAGTTTCAAATACTGAATCTACAATATACGCCAATAGAAACATGGAGGTTATTTAAATATTTATACCCTATCATGTTCAAGTGCAACCACAGTGACAGGTTGCGTATGAAATCAGGGAGTTGCATCCTTCTATAATCAAGTGTTACAGCTGGAACATTCTTCTAATAGTTATAAGAAAGTTTATTTGAATCTATACAGCCTACAATGTTCAAATACTGTCGTTGAGACAACAGCGAAAGGAAACATAAAGATTATTTAAACATCCTCCCCCTTCTATGCTCAAGTATTGCAGTTGTTATAAATAGCGAAGGGAATCAAGAATGTTATTTTAAACGTCTTTTCCCTTCTATGTTCATATCATTCTCAGAGCCATGCTAACTATTTCGACTTAATAAGTTTCCAGCATTGAATAATATTAATTAAGAATTCAAAACAAATTACACAAGGAATATATGACACCATGCAATTACAAGGTATACTGGGTGAGAACAAAAATAAGATAGAGGGCGGCTGATTGAGTTTTAGATAAAGAATATCAATGTACACAACAACCCAGATTTATTGACATAAAATATTTTCTAGTGGTTAGTGTTAAAGAAATTTCCTTAGGGTCAAAGGATTCAAAACACATCAATCTACACGTATATGATTAATCTTTCCCCCCCCATACTCGATTAACAACATAGAAAGAAACTAAAAGATAGAAAAGGACGCGTTGGTAACACAAGAGAACTTCAGATTTTGGTGCTATAACGAAAGTAGAAATTTTAACAAGTTATAAATAAGAAAGAAGTGCATCAGTTGCTTAATGAAAGCACGCGCCTGTAGGAGATCGCTGACATAAATATATAGTAAACCGGTATACATCATGGAAGAAGATTGATAGGCATGAAAGGTTACGAAAAGATAAATCGAACTACAATCTAACCCCAAATGTTAGCAACAACATGCAAAAGCTATCAATGAAACAAGAGTTATACCATGCACAGAGAAGGGGGTCGGTGGATTTGCTAAAAGAAAGAGGATTTTGTATGTATACAGATCTCGCCCAAATGGAAACATTGAACAGGCCATCGTGATCGGTATGTATACAAATATGGAGATGTAGATAAGGCATATAATTTGTTTGATAATTTATTTGGTAATCACTTGAATAATTACCGCCGTAGTACATAATCATTTCAAATATCAATCACAAGCAGAAGAATCGACTGCCATGACAAGGACTGGGTGAAATCTAAGATTAATTTCATAACTCCCTACACAAGGAAATTCCAAAGAGCTCGCATATAGCAAGTTGAAGTATACAATGAAAAGACTTCAAAATTTTCAAGCAATGCATAAACGTATTTCAGTGCAAACCAATTTCAATCATAAATTTCGTAAAACTACTAAATAAGAATTTGTAAAACTAAGAAGAAAACCTGTTTAACACTTTCAAATCCAATGGAGGTTGCAGCTAAACAATCTATTTTAAAGTCTTAAAAGCTGAGCTGATAATGATATCTAAAGCTTCTGTCAAATCCCATTTTAAACACTGGCAATTTGATGATGAGATCAAAATTAAACCAGCCCAATAATACGATTTCAATCAAAAACTGAGATGAAAGCCTTTTTAGAATAACTGTCATACAAAATTATCCTGAAAGCTGCTGCCGTGAAAAAGTTGTTGCCATAAAAATTCTTCCAGAAGAATGTTGTGTATCCTATTGCAACCCCTAAAGGCTTATTAATGCAATTTATTACCTCAAGTTATAACTTAACTGATTGTAATCATGCATTCCTAAAATTGCTCATGCAGTTATAATTATTAAATACCAAAGATATTTTCCCTCAAGTCTTGTTTTCAGATATTTTAACTTGTTGAAAACAACTCTTTTAAAATATTAACTTTTCACAAGAATCTAATTTACACAATTAATTCCACAGTTACATTTAAATAATTATCTTTTTCAAAACTAACATTCACTTTTAAACAATAACTTGTTTAATTTATTTAAATAAATCAAACCTTAGTCAAATATTTAACTAATGCACCATTTAACTAAATTAAACAATAATTAATTTCCAAATAAAATAACACAAACAAAATTGACACGACAAGAAAAAACAACACACGACAACAGGCGACAATTGGATACTTGTTCAATGAAGAACGATGGTTAAACGAGGACCAGACACTATCTCTGAATCAACATGATTTTATTGGATTAGGGTACGCTCAGACTTGACAAGCAAGGTGGAGCCGATACTCGATACCTGTATCTACATAAAACATCACTTGTTAAACATATTATCATATATCAAAAAACACACCGTGAAGAAGAATCGCAGTGTAGCAGGGTACTCACAAATGAGTAGTGCTACACTGTCTTCTTCACCAAAACAGATGAGCATCATATATCAAAAACAACCATGTCAACACGATAACACATAACAACTCATAAGCAACATAATCCATATCTCAACATGTCTATATCAATATCATCACTCAAATACAACCAGATAATCAGGATGTCAAATGTGTCATCCATAATATGAAAACCACATAATGTCAGATTCATAAATGAAAACAACCAACAAAGTATCATAAGCAACAAAGACAAACTAAAAGCAAGTGTCGGAACTGGAGGGACACTACAGTCTGGCACATTTGTGTCAAAGGTGGCATTGCTCCCCTGATGGAGAGATTTGTGGGCCACAACCCTAATCTGTCATCCTAGTACGTCAACTCTTGGAAGAATCGACATGTGTTTGTGGGGGCCATCTCCTTTACGGTTGATGAGGAAGTGATTACGTAGGTGACGAGCCTCCAAAGCTCTAGTATGAAGCATCTTAAACATTCAAAGACCTAGGACAATGCTAGTATGGACAAGTTCTTTGTGGGTGATGAGAAGCTGGTGTGCAACTAGTTTGGGTTTGAATGGGAGGCTCTTCCTCAGCCATGGAACCAGGTGTCCCATGCGCTAATGAAATATATCACGTTGGAAGGAAGGTATGAGACCTTTTACTTCTACCATTTTCCCTTGTTAAATCACATTAGGCATAAAGTTTTGTTGAGCTTTCCCTTTTTTCTGCTTATGAACCTTGAAAACTCGGTCAAAAAATGTGTGGAGTCTGTTGCTTCTAATCCCAATGAACCCACTCCCCTACCGCTCCACCAGGGTCTTATCCTAAGACTCTACCACTTTCACCTAGCTTTATGCCCTCTGAAACCCATCTTGGTTGTTCACATTGAGGAGATTGAGCCACCCATCGAGACCAACTTATCTCCAGCCAAATCTAAAGGCCCTGTCAGGAAAAGTCACCTAGTCCCTGCTGATTCTCAGAAACTAAAACTTGATACCAAAAAAATTAAGGGTATTGAGGGAGTTTCCCAAACCAGTGCGGCGGTGAGTCTGTGTGACCTCAAGTCTACTACTGCTAAGACTCCTAGTAAGCTTGGCCTGAAAAAGAAAGGTAAGGAGGAGAAGGAGCCTCTGAATAAAGGGGAAAATGTTGTTAGGAAGGACTCGTTGGGTGACACGGTCATGGTGGAGACTCTGGTTATTGGTTGTGATTCCATTATTAGGCGCTCTAGCAGGTTGGTAAAGAACAGGAAAAAATTGAAGTTCAAGGATTTGGACACTAAAGAGGAGTTGTCGGACAACAAAGATAGCAAAGTTGAAGAGGTTTTAGATGGTGAAGATGGTGAGAAAGTCAAAGGTCCCTCTTCCATTCCCGACAAGGGCATAGCTAAGAAAGAGGTTTTGGCCTCTTCGGAACTGCTGGATGATGGAGCATAATGATCCTAGCTACATGATGGGTGGAGGGGAGGAGCTCGATGTGTTGAAAGAAAGAATGGACAAAATGGACAAAAAATTCAATGGTCTAACCCGTTTCACGATCAAATTAGTTCACTATGTCACTAGCACCTTGTCTGTTGTCATGAAGGAAGAGATGGAGAGGAAGAAGGTTGAAAACCACTAGGATTGGGTCAGTGATGATTTGGTTTAGCTACTGTCAAAGAACTGGGAGAGCACTAGTTATTCTGCTACTGGTTCATTGTTGGTCCGAGTGTTGTCAGTCTGTGTCTATTTTGGTTTAGTGTTTTGTTTTGTTATTTTTTGATCTTGGACTCTATTGGCCCTTGTGGCTCTCTGTGAATGGTACAACACCCTGTAAATGTTGCTTACTATATCAAAAATATTTATTGGTAAACTAAATAATGGAAGAACATTGGATAGATTAAATAGATTGTTGCAATCAAAATTTGAGGTAATTATTTTGAAATTGTTAGATTTCTAAATTTATAATTATTTTTTTTTCCAACAATAGTAACATTCTAATATCTATTGCAGATTCATAGAAATTTAAAAGTGTCCAACCCATTCTCTAGACCATTTCATGTATTTTGTTTAAAATACAATTATGAATTTGATAGGTATGGAACACTCGACGAACAAACTGCCTACTATATTAAATGTAATGAAGACATTAGCTACATCTACTCCCTCTATCTTAAAACTACTCTAACAAGTGATAACAAATATATAGTACATTATTCTTTTGATAAATCTATTATTCAGTTGTTGTTGCCTCGTCTATAAAATATTATATGTGAAGACTACATTAAAGACAAATAATCAATTATCTTCAAGTTACATGATATTCTCTGCAAAAGGAAATTCACACTAAACTAGAACAATGTTACCATTAATGCTAATTGTAATGAGCAATAATCAACACATTCTATGAAAAGGTATTACGTAATATTTTCCAATATTTTATTACTATTTACACATTGCTACTTATTGTAATTTCTTACATAATAAAGTAATAATTTCATGATAACTATTCTAATACAAACTTTGCAAGAAGGAAGTAGACTACAAACACAAACAATAATATATTTCTACTCCTTGGGCTACCACTAACTTTCTATATCAAATTTGTGTGATACAAATTCAATATTTATACTCTATATGTGTTATATGGGGTCAACTATAACCCATATCATTACTTATCATACCATGCTTTATTTGTTATTGCTATAGTATCTCACATTTCCTGAAAAATTAAATTGCTATCTTACTTATTGATATTCATGTTTGTAATCATCATTATAGATAATTAAAGTTAGATACTTGCATAAACTCTCAAATTTTATGGTTCTCCTCAAAGATTGCTAAAGTCTTTTTATTTTTTATTACATATTTTATGTTTTATAATGTTAATAGTGCAAAATCTAATTATGCATATTTATTGACAATCTATTATATTTCTCAAGTTGATCTCCCCTATTGTCCTAAAACTTGATATGGTATGCTAGATAAATGTCTCCATATCTCCTATTATGCTAGATATAATTTATCTCTATAATTATAGTTGATATATTAATTATTTCCCATATTTTTTATATTCATTTTTTTCATGTTAGTCATTTCTCATGAATATGGCAATGCACATTTTAATATAGGGACATCATTATTTGAAATGAAATCATGTAATTTTATACTTAGTGAGGATTTATTTGTTGCAAGATGGTGTGTCCCTTGGTCTTCCTTGTGCAACACGACACTTGGGTTCATGACATGGCTCAACTACCTCTTATGGATCTTATATAAATATGGCGATTGTATTAGGCATTGACGGGTCGATCTTTTGGTGCAACAACAACCACCAATGTAACAATTGGTATCAGCGCCGAGGTCACAGGTTCGAACCCCTCTCTTGCACTAGGGGGATTGTTGCAAGATGGTGTGTCCCTTGGTTTTCCTTGTGTAGTGCGATGTTGGAATGTACACCCCTATTTTTTTGTTTGAAATTTCCCTTGTTGATGTTTACTTGTTTGAAGTTATTTTTTTTTGAGTAGTGATGAAATGCATTCAATGAAACAAATTGCAAGAGACAACAATGCAAGTAAAATGAAATCTTTTTTTAATGAAATGACAAGAAACAACATAGTTTTCTTTTTATGTTTTTAATCAGGAAAATACAATATTCAATTTCAGACCTAGAAAACATTTTGTAGAAGAAAATGACTCCAAAATGAGCACCAAACCTAGCACAATATTTGCACTCCAAAGCACACTAGTTTCCAATTCCCAAGCACCCTTTTCTGAATTCCAAGTCTCCAACCTAAACTCCCTTTATGCAGGTTGAAATTGAAGATTCAATGAAGTAAGGGGCAACCCTCCTGGATAGGTTGACTTCACCTAGAAAATCACACACTTCACCAAAAAATGCGTACAAGTACTCAAAAGAAGCACCTTGAGGACAACTATAATATGCAACATTACCCAGAATGAAACATTTAGGTGAATGAAAGTTGTGAATGAAAAACCAAGTTTAGGTCCATAACTGTAAACACCCAGAAATCCAAAATATCACTCCAAAACTTCTACAAATCACACCAAAACTGAAGCCAAACCAAAGCACACCAAAAAACTCCTAAAAATACTGAAATATCTTCATGTTTTCTTCTTTGTAGATTAATCCTCTGGAGCTCCTATTGAAATAAGTTGTGAACCAGCACCAATATCTAACTAGGGTGGATATTTCGCCAGCAAAATCAGCCCAACAATGGAGGGTTTTCGTCCTCACAATGCAGCCCAAGCAACTAGAGAAATTCTAGCAGCATATCAGTCAGTTGTCAAAGTCTGGATAATGAGAAATGCGAGCTAAACTTCATTTCATGAGATTAGAGCCAAAAATAGACTTCAAAAGTTTCTCAATTTCACTTTATGAAATGGGTGCCCTTCTCTTCTTTTAAAATTTTGAACCTTTTTAATAAAAAATGCTTCACCTCCCCTTTTTGGTGTCCCACTTTTGGAAGTCATTTTAAAATATTAAAACTTTAAAAATATTACTCTCTTTTACATAGGCGTCCAAGCTCAAGGAGGAAATATATTTATTAATTGACTTTAAAACAACTCAAAGTCATTCAACTAGGTGCCCTTGGTCCTTCTGATGACCACTTTACCCCTTGATATAAGTTATAATTTAACTTTATATTTCAACTTTATTAAAATACCAAAGTGGTCAAATAAAATAAATATTAAACTACAAGCTTAGGCTCTCCAACTAAAATTGGATTAAAATGTTGTTGCCAAATACCAAGCCTCAAACCAACTTCCCCAATCGTGACTTACTAAAAATAACACTGCTTTAAATAGTAAGTGAATGCCAAAAGCTCATAATTGAGCAAAACTGAAGACCACTGAGGAAACTGCGACCAACTAAAGATGACCACATTGAAACTGACCACTGCTATAAATAGAAACCCCTCCAGAAAACCCCAAACTGAACATCAATGATGGCCAATGAGTCCCCTAACCATATCAACTAGCCTACGAGAACTCTAGAATAGGCTAATTGAGTCTCAATACTGCTTAGGAGAGAGAAGGGGACATTACATTCTACCCTTCCCAAGATTGCTTGTCCTCAAGCAATCGTAGCTCTGGATGCTACAATATCTTCTCACTCTCCCAAGTCGCATCCTCAACTCGAATTTTTTTCCATTTAACCAAATACTCTTTGATGATCCTCCTACGCAGTGTATGCTCACACACCTCCAAGATACACTCAGGAATCAATATCAATTTGCCTTCCTCATCCAAAGGAGGAAACTCTATAGAAGGTACCACATTCTGACCAAGTGCTTTCTTGAGATGGGAGACATGAAACACATTATGCACCTTGTTTTCCTTAGGTGGCTCCAACTCATATGCTACCTCTCCAACTCTCCTGATCACCCTGAAAGGACATAAAATTGTGGCTTCAGCTTTTCTAACCCACTCTTCTCTAGAGTGGACTATCTATAGGGTTGCAACCACAAATAAACCATGTCCCCAACCTTGAAAACTCACTCAACATAGTGTTGATTAGCATATAAATTTTGTTGATTTTGAGCATGTTGTATATTCTCTCTTAGATACCTCATTATGTCCTAACTCTCCTAAAGAAGATCTCTAGCTCTAAGCACCCTACAATCTCCAAAAAGTAAATCCACGAAGCTAGGAGCTTCGTACCCATACAATGCCATGAATGGAGACATCTGAAAGGACATGTGAAAGGTAGAATTGTAGCAGTACTCTCCTAGATGCAACCACTTAACCCA
Organism: Sequoia sempervirens; assembly: GCA_007258455.2. NCBI lineage: Eukaryota > Viridiplantae > Streptophyta > Pinopsida > Cupressales > Cupressaceae > Sequoia > Sequoia sempervirens. The sequence goes on along the minus strand of VDFB02007239.1, from coordinate 39,344 downwards.
TGCCTTTTATTGCCCTAAAACATAATTGTGTAGGTACCCTTCCTCCCATTTGTTCACCACCTCAGTTTTCCCATCAGTCTGAGGGTGGTAGCTAGTGCTAGGGGTTAGCTTCGTGCCACATAATTTGAATAACTCCTGCCAAAAAAATCTCATAAACTTGCTATCCCTATCACTGCCAATGGTCCTGGGTGTCCCGTGAGCTTGAATACCTCTCTGAAAAACAAATCAGCCACCTGTATTGTTGAAAATATTGTTGATATAGCAAAAAAGTGAGCAAATTTTGTCAATATGTCAACCACCACATATATACTATCCTTTCCTTGCACCTTCGGGAGCCCTATGATGAAGTCCATTGATATGCTTTCCCATTTCTAAGTGGGAATGGGAAGGGGCCGCAACAAACCAATAGGATAGGTATGGTCATTTTTGTTTTTTTTGGCATACTAGGCACTCACATACATATTGTCAAATGTCATCCTTCATTTCCTTCCATGAGAATCTCTCACGAATCTTCCTATAAGTCTTATAATAACTCGAATGACCAAACATAGGAGTATCATGGAAAGCCCTAAAAACACACTCTCTCACCCAAGAATCAGGAGCCAACCATACTCTATCCTTGTAGTATATTAGTCCATCCTTCACCTAGTATTTGTCATCTTGTAAAGTCCCATCCAAAATGTTGTTCGCAATGCATTCTTAGCATAATCAACTTTAATATTCTCCTTCCAATTTGCTGCTATGACTAAAATAACACTGAAATGTGGTCTCTTGGATAGAGCATCAGCCACTACATTCCTTTTCCCTTTCACATATTCAATGTAAAAGTCATACCCCTAAAGTTTGCTTACCCATTTATGTTGTATTTCATTCAGATCCTTCTGATTTAGGAAATACTTAAGGCTGTTATGATTTGTCTTTACTAAAAATCTGCCCCCTACAAGGTATTGTATGAACTTGGAAAAAGCATGCATAATTTCCAACATTTCCTTATCATAAATGGAGTAAGCTTTCTCACCACCTCTCAACTTGCTGCTCTAGAAAGCTATAGGATGTTTTTTTTGCATGATAATTGCACCTATGCCTTCACTTGAGGCATCACACTCAAGCTCAAAAGACTTGGAGAAATAAAAAATGGCCAAGATTGGACATGTGCTCATCAACTATTTGAATTTTTCAAATGATTGTTGCACTGATCCTGACCATACAAACGCCCCCTTTTTGGTTAAATTTGTGTGAGAATCCATTAACAAACCCCCTATAGAAGCCACATAGCCCAAAAAATCCCTTCAGTTCTGTGAGGTTTGTAGGTGGAGTCCAATCAAGAATAGCCTTGATCTTTTTAGGATCAATGCGAACATCATTTGAGTTAATGATGTGTCCAAGATACAACTTATTCATGCCAAATTCACACTTGGACTCCTTGGAAAATAATGAACCACTCTCCAAAATGCCCAGCACCTCATCTAAATGCCTCAAGTGGTCCTCCCATGTCCTGCTATAAATGAGGATATCTTCAAAGAAAATTAGAACAAACCTACACAACTGTTGTTTGAAGACCATTTTCATACAAGACTACAATGTAGCAAGAGCATTAGTCAACCCGAAGGGCATAACAAGGAACTCAAAATGGCCATAATGACACCTGAAGGCTGTTTTCTCAATGTCCTCCTCTCTAACTCTGATTTGATGATAATTCGGATCTCAAGTCTATCTTAGAAAAGTAAACTGCTCCATGTAGCTCATCAATGAGCTCATATATCTGTGGGATGGGGTATTTGTTTTTTATTGTCTTCTTGTTGAGTGCCCAGGTGTAATCTATGCACATGAAAATAGTCCCATCCTTCTTCACTAACACCACCGAAGAAGCAAATGGACTTTTTCTCATTCTAATATGCCCCATATCCAAAATCTCATTGATTGCCTTTTGTATTTCATCTTTATGCCTTTTTGAATGCCTGTATGATGTAGTGATTACTACTTTGGTGCCCTCCTCTAACTCAATGACGTGCTCTATTCCCCTATTAGGTGGCCTCCTTGGTGGTATGCTACCAAATACTTTGCTTCGCTTAGTAAGAAAAGCTTGTATGTCTAGTGGATAAGTACGTTTTTGCTCCTTCGTAACTATAGGCATAATTATACATTCAGCTGCCCACTCCACCTGATTATGTCTAAAAATCCTTTCCATCCTCTTACAAGAAACAACTCGAGGCCCTCCATTAGAGATCCCACTCAACACCACATTCTTGACATAAGATTTAAACTTCAACTCTAAGGTCTGAAAATTAAGAGTGGTCTCACCTAATGACCGCAACCACTAAATGCCCATTACCACATTTGTATCCCCAATACCAACCACATAGAAATCATCTATGAACTCATGGTTACCCAACTGAATGCTAAGTTGTGGAATCATGTGAGTGCAAGTAATGGTGAAACCATCCGCAACCATCACTCTAAATCCTTCAACCTCTTGTGTTTGTAATCCCCTACATGCAACAAGTCCCTCATCAATGAAATTATGTGTGGCACCCGAATCAATAAGAGCAATCATCCACTGCCCCTTAATAACTCCTCTAATGCACAAGGATTCATTTTTTCTGAAAGCTATATAGTTGTGCTAGTTTGTATTCCTTTGATTCCTCTTTTTCACTCTCTTGGGGTGGCTCTTCATTCTCCTTATCATCAAAATCAGATTGTTGGTATGAAAAATTAGAATTACTTTCCTCGGTTGAATAGTATTCAATTTGATGAATTTTGGCCCCTTTTGGGAAAACATGATCCTAGGACCACTTTTCTCTACACCTGAAGCATAAAACCTTCTTACTGAGTTCATTAAGTGTCTCTACACCTAACCTTGTGATTTGATTTTTCTTTTGTGTAGTGTCCTTAAAGTGAGGCCTTTTATCTTTATCTTTTTTGTGAAATGAAGGTTTGGACTAAATTTTCACTTTAGGGGAAACCCACTCCATATTTCTTGCTTTCTTCATAGCTTCCTATAAAGTGGGTGGGTCAAAAGCCTTAATCCATCCCTTGAGTGGTTCCATAAGACCCTCACTAAACAAAACCACCATCCATCTCTCTGTGATACCTGTAACCATCACCGATAACCTCTAAAATTCAGCTATGTATGCATCAACTATACCATATTCTCTAAGTTGGGCCAGCTCCCTGAAATATATCTCTGGATCCTTTTTTATCAAATCTTTCTACGAGTCTACTGGTAAACTCATCATATGTAGTGATAGACCGATGACCCAAGCTAACCAGGCCATGGTACCACCACTCATGTGCTATCCCATCCAAGTGTAATGTGGAAAACTTAATTGCATCTTCCTCTACCATAGGTCTAAGGGCTAAATAATTGTCTAGCTTCTATATCCAAGCTCGAGCTTTACAACTGTCACTCCCATCAAGATGTGGTAGCGTAAATTTATTGATGGCATGTTATAGGTCCTCTACACTATTGCTCCCCTCTGATCATAATGTCTACCATGGCCCTTACTCTTCCTTTTTTGCTCTAAAAATTCATTGTAAGACATGTCTTGCTTGATCTCATTAGAGAGGGAATTATACTCAACATGATTATGTCTTAAACTGTCCACAAAAGACATAGAGTCTTTTGGATTAGGTTGAGGAATCTCTAGAGTTAAGAAAGTGGGCTTAAATGGCCTAGAAGAGATATATGTGTTATTTGTAGTGTCTTGGTCCATATTACCATTATGTTGATTTGAAGCACTATGCTCTCCTATATGCCTTGTATTGTTCTGAGAATTGTTTTGCACTACTTTGCTTTGTCCCATCCTTCCCAACATAAGAGATACCATATCCAACATTGCATCTAACTTCCTCTCAAACCTTCTTCCAGGACTTGGTGTTCTTGCTCTCTCTTTCCCTCTACCATCCCTATTAATAAAAGATCTCTCCTCACCACCACTTGTTCTCTCATTACCACCAAATGTTCTCTCATTATCTCCCTGCATTCATGTTCCCTAAGAAGACTCCCAATGAGCTCTTAATACACCTAACATTGATTAACCTTCCGGAATCGATGGGAGCTACCAAATACTTTTTTCTAATTTATCTCTGAATGTACCTCTGTTCTCTTGCACTCATAGATTTCCAATATTGATTTTAGTGTCTATGTAGGATGGTAGGGATGGTTTGGCTCTGATACCACTGGAATGTACACCCCTATTTTTTTTGTTTGAAATTTCCCCTATTGTTGTTTACTTGTTTGAAATTGTTTGTTTCTTTTTGAATTGTGATGAAATGCATTCAATGAAACAAACTGCAAGAGATAACAATGCAAGTAAATTGATTTTTTTTTAATGAAATGACAAGAAACAACATAGTTTTCCTTTTCTATTTTTAATCAGGAAAATACAATATTCAATTTCAGACCTAGTAAACGTTTTGTAACAATAAAGGACTCATAAATGAGCACCAAACCCAACACAATCTTTGCACTCCAAAGTACACTAGTTTCCAACACCCAAGCACCCTTTTTCCCAACACCAAGCCTCCAACCCAAACTCCCTTTATGCAGGTTGAAACTGAAGATTCAATGAAGCAAGGGGCGACCCTCCTAGATAGGTTGACTTGACCTAGAAAATCACACACTTCACCCAAAAAATGTGTACAAGTACTCAAAAGAAGCGCCTCGAGGAGAGCTATAATATGCAACATTACCCAAAATGAAATCTTCAAGTGAATGAAAGCTGTGAATAAAAAACCAGGTTCAAATCCATGACTGTAAACACCCAAAAATCTAAAATATCACTCCAAAACTTTTGCAAATCACACCAAAACTAAAGCCAAACAAAAGAACATGAAAAAACTCCTAAAAATACTTAAATATCTTCATGTTTTCTTCTCTATAGATTAATCCTCTAAAGCTCCTATCGAAATAGACTATGAACCGGCACCAATATCTGACTAGGGTGGATATTTTTCCACCGAAATCAGCCCAACAATGGAGGGTTTTCATCCTCACAATGCAGCCCAAGCAACTAGAGAAATTCCAGCAGGATATCAGTAAGTTGTCAAAGTTTGGATAATGAGAAATGAGAGCAAAACTTCATTTTATGAGATTAGGGCCAAAAATGGACTTCAAAAGTTTCTCATTTTCACTTTATGAAATGGGCACCCTTCTCTTCTTTTAAATTTTTGAACCTTTTTAATAAAAAATGCTTCATCCCCCCTTTTTGGCTTCCCACTTTTGGAAGTCATTTAAAAATATTACTCTCCTTTACATAGGCATCCAAGCTCAAGGAGGAAATATATTTTTTAATTGACTTTAAAACAACTTAAAGTCTTTCAAGTATGTGCCCTTAGTCCTTCGGATGACCACTTTAGCCCTCAATATAAGTTATAATTTAACTTTATATTTCAACTTTATTAAAATACCAAAGTGGTCAAATAAAATAAATATTAAACTGCAACCTTAGGCTCTCCAACTGAAATTGGATTAAAATGTTGCTGCCAAAGACCAAGCCTGGAACCAACTTCCCCAATGGTGACTTACTAAAAATAGCACCGCTATAAATAGTAAGTGGATTCCAAAAGCTCATAATTGAGAGAAACTAAAGACCATTGAGGAAACTGTGACCAATTGAAGATGACCACATTGAAACCAACCATTGCTATAAATAGAAACCCCTCCAAAAAACCCCAAGATGAGCATCAATGTTGGCCAATGAGTCCCCTAACCACATCAACTAGCCTACGAGAACTCTAGAATAGGCTAATTGAGTCTCAATACTGCTTAGGAGTGAGAAGGGGACATTAAAAACTCTTGGGTTCGTGACATGGCTTACAACTTCTTATGGATCTTGTATAAATCTAGCGGTTGTATCAAGCATTAACAGGTTGATCTTTTGGTGCAACGACAACCACCAATGTAACATGATTGTGTTCAAATTTGGGAGTGACTAATCTATAAGCTTGAGCTTTTTTATTTATTGGTTGTAATCGCAATCATGCTATACTACTTGTGATTGTTGTATCACTCAATTCGTACTATTTTTTGCATCAAGTAGAAGATAACATACAAAAGACCATATTTTATTCTTGGCAACTTTTGCATTTGGTTATTGTCCATCTATAATTTTCCATCTATGCAACTATTAATCCTAAGTCTTGATCCCTTGCTCATTATTCAACTCATAGAAAATATAGATTTGTCTCCATACTTGTTGTACTTGAAATTATAAATACTAGGTAACTTTGCTATTCTTCATTTCAAATTATTTTATCACTAATAATGCTTGGAGATTTTTTCATGTAGACAAATGAGTTTTTGATTAATTAAAAAAAATCATACTAAATGCTTATCAAATTTTAGGTACAATCATCAACAACTCTATCTAGCTATAACTAAACAATAATCATCTAAATTTTTCTTTTGCTAATTAAACCTTAAAACTAATCAAAATCAACACACCGTCAAGAGAACTTGACTTAAGCAATGCATTTCTTATTAGTTATTGCCAAGGGAACTATAGGCACCACCTAGTTCTTAACTCGTTATTAATAATTCTATTTTTGACAAATGAGAGTTCATTTTTTTTAATTTAACAAATATTTATGTATTGTTAAAGTAACATGCAAAATATATAACAAAACATATTTCATAAATAAATTTTATGAAATATAATTGGCTACAAAGTTTGGACCGATGATAAGGGCAATTTTTTTGGCTCCATTATTAAGTTATGATTATAGTGATGAAATACATGGTATTTTTAGTACCCATAGTATAAACTTCCATGTGAAGTTGAGTTTTATTGTTTTTCTATATGAAGATTGCATTAAACTTTTTAAAAGAATTATAGTTAATGAATGTACAATTTATATTTTTTATAAATTATTTTTTCTCCATTAATTTATAATTTATATAAAAATATTAGTATATATTTTTTATTTGAAAAAATAATTCATAAAAAATATGAATTATTCATTTTAGATGTTTTTTTATAATTTAAATTGAATCTATATTTATTAGATTAAGCATCTAAAAATTTATTTAATTTATTAATTTTATAAAAATATAATTTTGTTAATATTTATTTCATAATTTATACTTTTACACATATGTTCATATTTAATATTATATTTTATATTAAAAAATCATTATATATTTCACAATTATTTACATATGCTACAATTAATTTTATATTTTAAATTAAATTATATTTTCTATATACCATAAATTAATCCAATATCATAAATCTTCAAATATTTATAAATTCATACTATGTCATGATATAATATTTCTAATTTTATACATAGAAATAAATAGTTAAAATAAATTTCAAAATTAAAATAGAATAAACTAAATGCAAAGTTTAAATATATCAAACTTTAAATATTAATGAAAATAATAATTAAAAATAAGTAAAAAATAATAATAATAAATATTTAAATAAAAAAAGTTGTAATTACTAAAATTGAAATATTAATTAAACTAGCATACCTATATTTTACAAATATATGTAAAGTATGCTGAGAGATATCCTTCTCAAGGCGCCTATTTTTAATCAATTGAACCTTAACCCAAATTGAATTAAACGCTAATCCTAAACACTAATCGTAATTGTAGTTGTAATTAAACCCTAACCTTAATTAAATGCTAATTGAACCCTAATCCTAATTAATTACTAAGCTTAATTGAAACCTAATCCTAATTGTATCATAACCCTAGATAACTATAATTGAACCCTAACACTAAACAAATAATACTCCTTATCTTAATTGAACCCTAATTCCAACCCAAACCATAATTTAACCCTAACCCTAATTAAACCCTTATTAAATTGTTAAAAAATTTAAGTTGCTTATAAATAATTTTATGTGTTCTTATAATTAACTTGACATTGTGTATAAAAGGTTTAAGTTATGAATGTTATAATATAAAAAATAAATTTGTTTTCAATGTTTATTTGTTAGTTTAAAAGGTTGAATTAGGGTTAGATTTTAATTAAAATTAGGTATAGGGTTGAATTAGGATTGGGGTTGGGGTTGGGGTAAAGATTAAGGTTCTCTTGGGGTTAGTGTTATGGTTCAATTGATGCAGGGGTTAGTAATAGGGTTAGGGTTATGGTTCAATTAGAGTTTTATTAATGTTAATTTTAGAATCATAATTATGATTAGGGTTGGATATAAAATTAGAGTTAGGTTTGAAGTTAATTAATGTTACTAGTTTTAGGGTTGGGGTTATGGTTAGACTTATAATTAGTGTTAGTATTGGGGTTAGATTCTATCACTTTAATAAAAATAATCTTCTACGAATTCATTTATTTTGTTTTGAAATTATATAATTTAAAATATTTTCAAATTTACCTATGTTGATATATGAGAGATATAACAAATCTAAACTCTATACCATTTATAGTTAAATTTTAATTCTATTTTATTAAATTGTGAAAAAAATTAAGTTGCTTAGAAATAATTTTATGTGTTTTTATAATTAACTTGACATTGTGTATAAAAAAACCGTTAAATATTTATTAATTCATTGAAGATGTTGATAACCAAACATTGCATAGGAAAAGGTAGTTATTATAACTACCATAAGAACTAATACATCAAACATGCATAAAGTAATTTAAATCTATTTTTTATTTAACATTTTGAGAGGCATTTTAGCCTCTATCGAAGGCTTAAAGGAAGGCATTTTGAATGGCATTTAAGTCATAGTCGAGACCATTATGTAGTGCATCTTTCCTTATTACTTTGTAAGCCACTATGTGGCAGTTACAACTGTCTTTTAAATGACTTTATCATCCAATATAAGTCATGGTATGGTGAGTTAATAACTGTATTTGATTGCATTTAAAATGATCAATGTTTAAGCCACAACAAGTGGCCATTGATGTTATTTTTAGCATCTTACTTATTAAGAAAAGTGGCGCCAAATATAAAGAATTCAGTTGGTAATTAAATGACAATATAATGGAAGGAAAGGCGACGAGCTTTTGGGTAGAAAAAGCATTTTCTTTTATTCATTATGGGTTGCATTTCTTTTGAGAAGTTTGAGAGGAAAGTGATGGGCAATGGGCAGTTCTGTAAATTTGAAGAAAAACTTTCGAGGTATCCCTGCTCTATAGAAATTCAACACGGGGGGGGCTACAGGCTTCTCTTCAAATGCTTCTTTTTTAGTGTGCGCTTGTGACAACGAAGTTAAGATCGTGGAGGTGGCAAATGGCTCCGTCAAAAGCACGTTGGAGGGAGATTCTGAGTCTATTACTGCATTGGCACTCACCCCTGACGATATATTACTCTTTGCTGCCAGTTGAAGCTAATTGATGATATATTACTCTGGGATTTATCTTCTTTCACCTGCATTAGATTGTGGAAGATAATTTATACCTTTCTGTACCCATGTCTATTTTTAATATTTTTTTCTCGTTGATTGTTTGCACCGGATTCCTTGATTGATGCATGGTTTTTATTTTCTTTATTTGTTTGTCTATTTCGGGATATTCAAAATTGATTGGATTGAAAGAAAATTTCAGTTTTATGCATCTAAATGTTTATCAGTTTGATAAAGGAGCGGTATCCGAAATTTAAGTTTCATGTATGCCAGTATTGGATTGTAATGTCATACAGAAAAAAAAGTTGGGGATTACTTACCTTCAAAGTTTTTCTTACTAAGGCTTTCTAAACTAATTGATGTCATAATAATTGTTTTTCTAATTCATATTGAAATTAATTTTATTAATTTTGCAGGCCCATAATGATCACATGGCAGACATGACTTGTGATGATTTTGGAGGATTGCTTGCAACTGCTGACAAAAATATTCTTGTGTGGGATGTGGATGGAGGTTTCTGCATGCATTATTTTCAAGGGCACCAAATGGGTGTTACAACGGTTCACGACTGTCAAGTAGAGTGAGAAACGACTAGAATTTTAACAGCAATGTTGGAAACATCTTTTGGCATCATTTTTTACTAGAGATTTTTCTGTATGCATTGAGGATTTTAGAGAGGAACGACATAAGTAAGAGAGGATTATATTATCTCATCGTTCCCTCTTTTTCATCATTGTTCATTGTGGATAATGTAAGGCTCTGTGAAGAAGAAAGCAGCAACTCTGTAATAACATTTTGGCTTATCTTATCATTCTTAGTTTTTCAATGGTAGCAATAGTTTTGAGAGAAACTTTTGTTGTTCATTTTAGTATTTAGTGAAAGCGATTTGCAAGTAAAGTCTGAGAATTTCGTCTTCAGCAAGCTAAGTTACTTTGGGAAAGTTGTGCCATTCTTTGTGTCTGATATTTTTGGAACTTTAAGTGCAAAGTGGGGAAAGCTGTATCATTCTCTATGTCTGAGATTTTTGGAATTTCAAGTGCAAAGTAGAGAGAGTAACTCACGTATGCTTTTATGAGTTTGTATCTTTGTGTATTCTCATAGTTTTCATTTTATAATCCCAGTTTTAAAAGAGGAAGATTAGTGTTCATTTTTAAGAATAACACAAGATAAATTAGAGGAAGATTAATTTGATTTTCTCAATTTGAAACAACAATCTAATTTATTTTTCATCCATTCTAAGATGAAAAACAAGTTAATTTGCTGTTGTGTTAATTTATTAATATTATTGTCGTTGTGGATTCTTACAATTGATATCTCTCGACATTTTCTATATAGACTATGTGATAGGATAGATATGCTAGTTTATACTAAATTATCTTTTGCTTATAAATAATTTTATGTGTTTTTATAATTAATTTGATATTGTGTATAAAAGGTTTAAGTTATGAATGTTATAATATAAAAAATAAATTTGTTTTCAATGTTTATTTGTTGGTTTAAAAGATGTGAATAATGTTGCAATCAGTAATAATTAAATTTTTTTGATTGGTTAAGTGGTATTGTGCAATTATTCTATATGTTAATTTAATGTTATGAATGATATAATATAAAGAAGAATATTTCTAATATATTTTTAATGCATCTTAAAAGTGTGATTGTAAAAAAAATACAAATTAATGAGTAAACATACATTTAAAGTTAAAAGTGAAATTATAAAAAAAAAAAAATTATTTTATTTTTCTTTTATAAATATTTTATTTTTCTTTTATTAAGAATTATCTTTTAATATTATAAATTTTCATCTACTAATCTCTAATAAAATTTATAACTATTAAAAATGCTCACACAATAAATTATAAATTCTCAAATCAAATTGAATTATATATTAAAAAAAATCATAATAAAATAAAAAAAAAATTATTTTATTTTTCTTTTATAAATATTTTATTTTTCTTTTATAACTATGATATGGAAGCTAATAAAAATAAATAAATGATGTTCATTAATAAATTATAAACTCTTACATCAAATTGAATTATTTTTTGGAATAAAATACTTTGAACTAATATTTTACTCATAAAATTGTTTTATATTTATTTTTAAAATATTAAATTTTCTAATTATAATATAAATACAAACAAATAAAAAAAAATCATTAACAAAGTAAATCAATATTTCATTTCAAGGTAAATCAATTTAAGAGGTGACTATAAACTCAATGGAATGAATATGATATAGAGAATGAAAGTAAGAATGACTCAATGAAAATTATCTATATTCCATGTTAATTACAAGAATACTGATCATGTGAACACAATTTCCATATTTTTATAATTTTAAAATACACATGAATATTGGAAAGAACTTCGCCTCTTTGGATGTAGTTGAATTTCAGATATATGCTAATTCTGATTCTAATGCCTCAAGACGTTCACCAGCCTCTCCATATGACTTTGTCTTAGTCTCCTGCAATGCAACATTTTTAAATTGCAATTCTTGCCAACACCTTTCCAGTTCATTTGACTTCCCAGCCAAAGATTGTTTAAGTGCATCACGTTGTTGAACCAAGCCTTTACCTTTAGATACAGCCATGTTAAGCTTCTCTCTCACATATGATAATTTTTTCTATCTGCTCAAGATCCAATAGTCGCTTATTCCTATCCAAGCTCACTAACTTAAGATCCTCTTCTGTTTTATAGAGTAACTCTTTCTGAGTTTTTATCTCTTCTTCCTATTGAGATTTTGTTGACTCAATTTCATTGATTTTCTCCTATAGTCGAGCTAGTTTTATCTCCTTGCAATTGAAAGCTTCTTTCATTGCAACATCCAACGACATTTTCATTATATCCCTCAAATCACTATCAAATTGTGGGACCAACTCTACCAGACATCTCTGGAATAGATTTTGTTGTTCAAGAGAAGTCTTGTACTTTTCAATAAGTAAAAATAGATGAGATTCCAGATGATAAATTTGATGCATTTGGATCAGTTACTATGACTTTATCTTGAATGAGCTCATCAACAACATGAACAAACTTTTCAAATATTCCTTGTCTTTTTAGGTAAGTATGTCAATGATTGTGCTAATATGGTGAAATCCTCAGTCTGATTAATTAGGGTAACTTCAATGTTTTCTAGTTGGGAGTTGTGCATTGCATTGCAGTAGATTGTATTTTGTTATAGAAAATGTTGTAGGTTTGTGGTGGTTTGGCCATGATTCAAATAGAGTTCTTGTTTGTACAGATAATAAAATGCAGAGTATTTTAATTTCCAAAAATAGATATTCTTTGTGTCTCCTATAATGACTCAGAAAACCTAAGAGTGGTCCTCCTTCTAAGAAATCAGTTAATGGAGGATTGTCTTTTAGATGAATGTTATTGTATATTCATAGTACAAAAGCATAGACTAGTTTCTATGTAGTAGTATTCTGAGTTTGAGGTTTCAAGGATCAAAACAAATGGCTTGAGTAAATATTCCTATATGGTGTTGGCTTTGATCATCTAGAGAGGTGTTTGGGGAAGTTACTCTAAACAAATGTCCAATAGGTGAATGAACAACCTGACTGCCATTTTCAATTTTCTAAACATCAGATATGTGTATAAGTTTGAAAATTTTACTACATAGTAAATACAACTCCTTACTGTGAGCCAACAATAACCATAAATTTGGGCTTTTCATTTTTTTAAACAGATGGACAAGGCATAAATTTTGGGAGATGTTGTTGAGTACATGAATGAGCTTCTTCAATGTATTAATGAACTACATAATGAGCTAATGCAATCTTCAGAGGCACCTAAGGAGTGTTAAAAAATGAAGGGTAAAGGGAGGAGAATTTTGTGGGGCAACCATTGTAGCTTGATACTAATAGGCAATGGAAAAAATACCAACTGATGGTTCAACAGGTTTGACCATTTCTAGAAAATCACAAGGGAAATTCGCAGGACCAGGGCCTTCAATTACTTAAGTAGTCTTAGTAATGTAGACAAAAGGCAGGGAAGTCTTGTTGGAGGGGCACTGCAGCTTGACAACAATTACCTATAGAAGAGGCATTGGAAGTAATACTGACTGATGCTTTAAGGGCAGTCATTTTTGGATAACCATGGGGGAAATTTACATAACCTATGGCTTCAAGCACTACAACAATCTTACAACAGAATTCCAAAGGCAGGGGAATCTTGTGGGGTGAGCATAGCAGCTTGATAATGATTTCTTGTAGAAGAAGCAATAGATGAAATACCATCATCATCATCATTATCATTTAAGTTCTCTCCTGTTGGTCAAATTCTTAAGCTATATGCTATAGTAAGGCAAGACATTTAGGACAACCAATGCACCACTCTTTTCCTTGTTTGTTCTCTCCTCTTCCTGTTTGGATTGTTTCACTGTATGGATATGGATTGGTGTCATCAACCACTCATGAAACACTTTGTTCTATTTTTTTATGTATATAATTTTGTGTACTTGTATTTATTTTTTAATTATACAGGGTTCAACACCAAGATTGTGGGTTGTCTTGTTGCTTGATTTTGGTGGAGTTGAGGTTGTGGGCTTGAACCTAGTTACACACTTTCATTCACCACAATCTTTGATATGTTCCATGAGACCTTCTCAAAGTTATAGGTTGATTTATTGGCATGTGGATATTTCTTGCGCGGTTTTGAATATGGGTCACAATTACACCATTATACTAGTGTAGCATTGCACAAGCCTTTGGACTATCTATATTCTTACTCTGTATATCATAAATATAAAAAATGCTAATACTAGGTTCCTGGCTTGCACACTTGAAATGGTAGAAAATACCGTGGCATTCATCTAACTTCATTCAAGTTTTGTTGTCTTCAATTACAAGATTGAGCAAAACTTTTAGAGAGTTCTTTCTTCTTTAGGATAGAAGAAATATGAATACCTTATGCTGCATGCTTGTAGGAATATTTCTCAAGGCATCAGCTTCAATGTTAATTGATCGATAAACACTTTGCCTTCCTTTTTAGGTTATAAAATTCTCTACTAGGCATCCAACTAAATATTAACTTTTATTAACATATTCCCAATACAGCTGACACATGTATTTTAGGTTAGCAAAAATAAAAATGACTAAAGATCTATCCATGCATTACTCTCTCCATGGGATTTGGTGGTGAAGGATGAGTTTATTAATTGTTACCAAAGCTTACTAACAAATACTTTCACTCTCCTAGGCAAGCCATAACCAGTGAGCCCTGGCATACTATAGTCGGTGACTATCAGTTAAATCTAAATGGAACAGAGAAATTCCAAGACACAAACCCATGAATTGACCCAGGATCTTGGATTCCATGCATACCTCAACATTGAGGCCTTCGCAGTCACTTCCAAACCAAAAAAAATCTAGAGCTTTTCTCACACAATCAACACTCATCACTACCAACGCCAATAAATGAATTCATCAGAAAACAGAGCATTCTCTAATCCCATCAAAGTCAATGCCCAAATTTTAGAATGGGTACAGACAACATTTTATTTTCTAGTATAAAGAAAAAATTACCTTTATAAGAAGAGTTTCCTAAGAGGCGTTCAATAATTTTCTATCCACAGGACTGCCATCAACATGGAATTCAGACACATTGGCTTCCCTATGATTTTGCCCCATTTCCCCTTCAAAAGCTAGAAAAACCCCTAGATTCCAATCACAATGAGAGATCCTAAGGCTAAATCCATCTGTAAACATTAACCTAAATTATCAATTTCGCCCCCAGAGAATAATCTGACTGAGCCCCCTGCTCCGTGAATCATAACATTTTTAAATATAGAAAGTCCTAAAAGAAAAATGAAATGAAACCAAGGGAAAATGGTTACGCGAAAACGAAAAACCTAACAACAGTGTTTTTTGGCACTTGACTTCCACCTGCCTATCATTTTTAATGCAGCTTCAAAAACTTTACGGAGAATATTCCTTCATTGTTTTCACTGTATAACGCCTCTCGACGTAATAATTATATAGTCAAACTTATGTAATAAATGATTGTATATTATTAATAATTTATGAAATTGAATTTGTAATTTTAATTAAATATACATTTATTGCACTAAAACCTATACAATATTAAACCATATTATATTTAATTTTATTAAGTTTATAACAATATGATTTAATACTGTATATTATTATAAGTTTATAAAATATAATAATAAACAATATTAAATCATATTTTCTTATACAATATAGATTACAATATAAAATAAGTGTTAATAAAATTATATATTTATAAATTTAATAAATTAAATATAAAATAAATAGTGATAAATTATATTTTTATAAACTTAATAAATTAAATATCACTCTTTCTCTTAGAAATAACATCAAACCTACACCAAATGACCCAAATTTGATTATTGGTGTTATGTTTGATGTAATTGTATTACGATCAATGTTAGAATAGATCATATAGTTGCATAATTCACTTTTTAATTATTCACACCAAATTTTATAATGATGTACAATAGATAGTGAATTATAACATTAATATGCTTGAAGTGGAGTGAGATAAGCAAGGTTTTATCTTAGTTTTAATGATTTTTTGGAGAAAGAGAGGTATGTTTTTATGTATACATAGAAAAATTGACCTTAATGTTCTAAATTTAGGCCACCAAAATGATTCAATTATTTGGTACACATGGTCTAACTTCCTCCATGATTAGAAAGTATTACTATGAGGCCTCATAGAGACATGATTTATTCACAATTGTAATTTTCCTAAATAGTTGGTTGATATTCTCTCCAACTAGATCTTTTCAAGGATATATAGTTTTTTTACTATTTTTTGAATTATTTTTGGATAAATAGAACTTTAAAAAATTAAGTTTACAATATAAAACAAGTGCCACATGGTGGCCAGTACTTGCCTTTGTAGTATTCTAATTAGAGATTTGTAGAGTTGGAATAAAAATAAATGTAAGTTTAATTAATGTGAATAAAATTAAATGTAATTTTTTTTAATTGTTGTATTTTAGTTTTGACTTTTGCATTTTGTATTTTGTTTGATTAATTGTGTTATTTTTTTATATGTTTTGGTTGTGTAATGTGAATATCTTGTTTGACGTTAAATATTTGAAAATAAAATAAATTGGAATAAATGCTTATTGTTTGGTGTTGTTTTTTTCAAAAAAAATAAAGTTGAATACATTTGAATATTTATATAATGAACCCATTCATTGAGAGAATGAAGTAGTTTATGAATTATTTGTACTAGATATAACTATGACTAATAAAGTTGAAGTTGAGTTTGTTCTTTAGAATAAATATTTGAATATACTATTAATATAATAAATATATTATATTCTAATTTAATATTAATAGTTTATAAATTATATTATATAAACTAAGTAAATAGGAATAGTAATGATATAATAATATTACTATTATAATTAACATAATAGTCAAGTCAACTTCAACTTGCTGACCTCTTTGAGCATGACGTCTTAATCAGCTGGGAGGATCTCAGACTCAAATATGACCTCCCCATCTCCCAAAAGAAAACGTATAGTATGATTGTCAAAGCCGCTAAAGACCTCCCCACCTCTTGTCATGTTGACTCTCATAGGTTCCTTGACTGTAAGTGGGTTGATGGTACTATGCTTTCCAAGGTCAAAGCGAAGAACATTTACAATATTATTGGCCACTCGGAAGCCATCATAGATCATGTTAATTCGGTCTGGTACGCCACGCTGGATGCTCATGCTTGGAAGAAGTACTTCTATTTTCTGTGGAAAGGTCCTACTGAACCAAAACTTAAGTGCTTCAACTGGCTTTTGTTGCTTGATAGACTCCCTATCAGAAGGGATCATACTGAGGCTGACATTTGTAAATTCTGTAGACTCCCCGAGACGGCTAGACACATTCTGCTTGATTGTATCTTTGCAAAGGAAATTTGGATCATGTTTGGTGTTACATATCCTATGTTATTTACTATTCTTGATATTGTTACTGGTCATATTAATGGTCTGAAGCATAATTCTAATTTCTTTTGGAAGATTCTTTCCTCTAATGTTTTATGGCAAATCTGGAAGTGCAGAAATGAAGAAAGATATCAGAATAACCCCCGTGATCTTACGGAGTCCTTTCGGAAACTCACCTTCCTTAAAAAAATTTTGCAGGTTCGCACTACCATGATAATTGAAAGGAAAAAACTCTGAAGGTTTCTGAAGGACGGACACGCCACTTTCTTCATATACGAGATGAAGGGAGGCTATGCTTGGAGGGACATGCTAAACAATCGGCAGCTATTCGAGAACACTTGTAAGATTCTCTCCCAGGAGGTGATGAACAACAGAAATTCCAGCAAGGACATGACTAGTATGCTTGCCCAGATTCAGAAGATGAAATATATTATCTGGATGGAAGGTGCCAAAGGCTGGATTGCCTAGGTTGATAGACTGGATGACATCCTTCAGTAGCATTCTGCTCTCTGGTGCTCTTTTTGTAACGATTATGTAACGGATTTGTATCTTTTTGCTTCGGTTTTGATCGACTATCTGCTCCTGAGTTGAGGCTCGGCCTCTTTTGGGCTAAGTTGTTCGCTCTGTGGATCTTTTTGTAATCTCAGTGACTCCTTTATACTTAATATAAAAACATAATAGTCAAGTAAGATAGTTTATTAATATATACAAATATATATGAAAGGAGAACCTACGAAATAAAATAGCCTATGTTATATATAATATAATTTAATATATTACCCACATAATATAGGTTAACTTGTTTACCTACAAAATATTACCTTATGAGATTATATATTATATATAATAAAGACCTAATAGGTTATCTTATATATCTATATATTATAGGTTATAATTTTTTTTAAGACTATATATATTAATATAAATTAATATATTACCCACATAATATAGGTTAACTTATTTACCTACAAAATATATATATATCAGGTTATATATTATATATTATAAAGACCTAATAGGTTATCTTATATAACTATATATTATAGGTTATAATTTTTTTAAGACGCTATATATATTAATATAAATTAATATAAAATATACATGATGAAAAAATCTTATTAATGAAAATAAGAAGGAGAACATATATAATCAAATTATACCGTAAAATTTTAAAAGTATAGACAAAGATATTAGTTTAATGGAAAGAATAATACAATTTTATTTTTATTTTTATTTGAATAGTGTGAATTCGAATCTCTATAAAATAGTTAATTGATTTTTGTAAGATTTTCTTTAATAAAAAAATAACAATTAGCTACATCAAAAAATCATTCTTAAAAAAATGTCAAAATAAGTAACATTTATTTATTTTAGAAAGATTTAATAACATAATTTTTTTAACCAATCATATGCACAAATTTTTTTAATTTATAATTTGTACAAAATTGAATTTTATTTTGATTTTTATTTAAATATTGTTTTTGATTGGTTGAAAACTAAATTATTAATAACTAGTTAACTAAAAAAAGCCAAACTCAATACATTAGTACTATGCCTAAGGCAAGTACTAATAAATATTAATAAATTATTATTTTATAAACTTAATAAATTAAATAATTTTTTAGATTTTTAATTTAATAAATATAGATTCAATTTAAATTATAAAAAAATCTCTAAAATTTATAAATTTATAATAATATACAATATTAAATCACATTTTTATAAACTTGATAAAAATAAATATAATATGATTTAATATTGTATAGTTTTTAGTGTAATAAATATATATTTAATTAAAATTACATATTCATTTTGATAAATCATTTATTACATAAGTTTTATTATATAATTATCAAATATCAAACCATTTACATAATTATATAAACTTATTTTAGAATTACATAAAATGATTATTTTTTCAATATAATATATAGAGTTCAATGTAAAACAAATAAAATATAATATAATTAAAATTTGTATAGAATAATAATACTAATATTCTTTGTAATATATTAATTATATTTTTAAGATGCACACTTAATTAATATTTTAATTGTAATAATTACATTTTTTTATTTAAATATTTATTATTATTTACTTTTAATTATTATTTTCATTAATATTTAAAGTTTGATATATTTTATCTTTGCATTTAGTTTATTCTATTTTAATTTTAAAATTTATTTTAACTACTTATTTCTTTGTATGAAATTATACATATTATACCATGATATAGTATGGATTTATAAATGGTTGAAGATTTATGATATTGGATTAATTTATGATATATATAAAATAGATTTAATTTAAAACATAAAATTAATTGTAGCATATGGAGATAATTGTGAAATATATAATAATTTTTTAATGTAAAATATAATATTAAATATGAACATCTATTAAAGTATAAATTATAAAAAAAATATTAATAAAATTATATTTTTATAAACTTATAAATCAAATAAATTTTTAGATTTTTAATTTAATAAATATAGATTCAATTTATATTTTATTGTATGGAGTTTTGGAAGGGGAATTAGGTCGAGATGAAGTCGTTTGAGTCAAGCGCTAGGGCTGCAACGACTCTGTTCACTAAGAGCCGCAGGAATGCTACTAGGGGCCCAACCCAGTTTGAAAGATGATGCCCAGGGGTAAGCGAAGGAGGAGGGGGATGCAGAGTGGAGGCGTTTTCCTAGGAGGAGGCAGGGAAATGACGGGGTGAGGATGGGAAATCATCTGGGATGCCTCAACACCAAGTAATAGGGAAGACCAATGCAGAGGCAAAGGCGCACAGGGTGACTCAAGATCAAGCAATAGGGGAGGTTTTTGCAGAGGTAAAGTCACAGAAACCCATGATTTCTCTGCAGGAAGAGATAAAAAAAGGAAGTTTTTCATAATGTTCAAGTTTTTTCAAATTTAGGAGTGATTGGAAGGTTCAGGGGTTTTTGGCCCAGCTTATGTGATTTACATCATTGGATATCTGAACACTGGGAACCCACAGTAGATGGTTGTAACCAAATCTATCCTGCTGCCAGAGGTTTTTTCACATTGGTGTTTGAATCTATGGCTTAGAAACAAAGTTTTGTATGATTTCTTTTGGAGCTAGGAGGAGAAATTTGCTCTTTCCTTGAAGCCCTAGCATCAGGCTTTTAACCCTACAACAAAGACCTTTGATAAAGTCTTTCTGTGGGTAAGACTCCCAAACTTGCCTCTCCATTTTTGGTTTGAGTCTTGTTTGGAGGCCATTGGAAACTCTTTAGGAGATTTTTTGATGATTGATGAGGGATCTTCAACTCTTTAGGAGATTTTTTGATGATTGATGAGGGATTTTTTGATGATTGATGAGGGATCTGCAAAACCTAGATGGGCCAAACCAGCTACTTGGTGGAAGGATGTCTCAAGGAAGCGTTATGTTGTTGAAAAGCAGGAGAGTAGTGTGAAACAACAAGATAAGGTGAATCCAGAGGTTGTGGGAAAATTTATTCTACCACAGTCAAAAAGAGGAACAAGTTTGGGGGGGTCAGGTTTTGTTGAGATGCCTAGCTCGAAAGATGCTAATAAAGGAAAAGCAGCGGTAACTCATCATGGAGCTAAAACCCTGGAATGTAGCAGAAATCAGGCTCTTTGAAGAAGAAAGAAAAAGGGGTAAGTAGTGGAGAGGAGGAAGGGCAGAATGTGCAACCAGTGGAAGACAATGCATGGAAGCGACATGAAGCATCGAAAGATAGGCAAATCGAGGAGGCTGAAATGATGAAAGATGAGTTTGCAGTGAAGGGAAGGGACTGGCAAAAGGTGGCTGCAAGGGTGGAGGATGGTTGGCAAACCGTCAAGGGGAGAAAAGGCAGCAAAAGGAAAAGCTTTGATATGGTCCTTCGGTCTCAGACCAAAGGAAGGCCAAGTGGTGGAGCAAAGTTATAGTTTTGTTAAAAGTTTATGTTTCAAAAGCTCTAGCTTTAAATATTATTCTATGGTGTGTGTTGTTTTGGTGTGGAGCTCTTCTTTTATTTCTTATTCTGGTGAGAACCAGGAGAATCTGTTGTAATCTTCTTTTAAATTCGATAAAATAAACCTTTATTACTGATCAAATATATATATATATAATTCATATTTTATGAATTATTTTTTAAATAAAAATTATATATTAATAGTTTTTATATAAATTATAAATTAATGCAATTTTTTTTTTATAAAAAATATAAATTATACATTCATTAACTACAATTTTATTAAAAATTTTAATACAATCTTCATAAAGAAAATTAATAAAACTCAATTTCAGTTTTCTCAAGTCTAGTGTAGTTTTAAAAAATAACATTGTTTCATTGTAGTTAAAAAAAATAGTAGGTTAAAACTTAATGATTGAGTAAAAAATAACAGTTATGCATATGCATGAGGATCCATGGTGGGTGCATTCTTAGGGTTGGATAGTCATTGCCTACTTTCCTCTACTGAACATGCTCGGAAAAAACTATAATAGTTTACATTTCAGCTTGGACAGTTTCAAAATCCATTTTAAATCCATTTCTTTCCCCAAGGTTGTGAAGAGCTATGTTGTAAGCGATTTTTCCAAGTTTTTAAATAGGAACTAGAAGGGAATTTTGTTATCATAATTATAGAGTACCCACTTTTGGAATCTATTGTAGGTACAATGAATTCAGTTTTGGTTTTCATTTTTTCGGTAGGATTTTGAGAAATTTCATATTTGCCAGGGGTTGAGCTTGCTCCTGTAATTCAATATTTATGGCATTTTGTGCTTTAGTGCATTTGGAATCCATTAGGGTTTTAGTTTTAGGTTCAGATTCCTTCATTCTGATGTCTATTGAATTCATAACCCCTTCTGTCCTATTTCCTTGGACTTCTGTTGATATTTTTAGTGTTTTGGCTTCATGGTTTTCAAATTTCTGCATTCTGATTTTTGTTTTGTTATCCATTGAAACTATTTGCATTTGACCTTCATTTTAGCAGGACTTTTTATTCTTCAATTTGGCATGATCAACCAATGTTTTGTTGAAATTCAATTATATCATGCTTCAACACTATTGGTTATGGAAAGCTAAATTTATATGATTCTCTGTGGGTATGACAAACTAAAGATTGGGTGACTTGACTTGCATATACAACCAATATGTTGAGTTTTTAAAAATTGGTGGTGAAGACATAAATTTCAATTTTATTGTGCTTTATTTTGCAAGCTATTCTAACCTAACTTTCAGTTTTAACTTTGTCTCATCATTTTGGCAATTTAATAAACTTGATTGCAATATAAGTGCATGGTGAAATTCTTTTAAATGATTTTTTTTAAATAGATGAATATTCTTTGGTCTCCTTGGTGTTTAAGATTTTAATTTTGAGCTAGTGAGATACCTAGTTCAAATATCAATCCATGCATATAGTATGCCTAAATTCCAAGCTTAGCTACAGAGTAGTTTGTTAAAATGCACTAGACGCTGGCGACCCAAATGATTACACCTATTATTAGGAGGAAATGCACTAGAGGCTACTGATTAAGTTAAGGGTCACTTAGCAATGAATTTGATGTCAAGAAAAGGTATTTTATGTAGGATTTAGCAAGGTGTATATAATTTTCTTCTCAAAGGCTTTAAGGAATTTACTAAAATAAGTTGAAATTAGTCAATCAAATCTTTTACACAATAGCTTGAAAGAATTTTGACTTACTAATGACTCAATAAAACATATTTATGTTATAATATGTTGTGAAATAGTTGGTTATCCTTAGCTTAGGTTAAGAAAATATGTGTTGCAGATGATTATGTTAAATCCATAGTAGCTTGTGGTTTTTTGTATGGTATTCTAAAATCAAACTCCAAGAGTAGTTTCATGACTTAAGTGCTTATGTGATTTTAACCAATATCAAGATGGATGAAATATTACATGCAATATTATGAAATCCACTTCAACGTAAACTTCAATTTTAGTTTAATATATAATAGGATGCTCATCTTAGTGGAAGTCGGTGAAGTAATCTATGTGAGTCAAAATCACTGAAAGGTTCAGGGTAAACTTTGAGTGGGATAAGTGTAATATACATGGTGAATTGTCTAAGTTTATCGAACAGGAAATGCATATAATATGCAGAAATATTTATTAATAAAAATGTGTAAAATTTGTTATTAATCTTCAAAAAGTTGCAAATATAGTAAGCTTAGATGTATTTTATTTCCGAACTGGCCAATCTTCTAGGAAAGATGTCAGCTCTAGAGGCTAACAAGCTCCAATACTATTTTTGTGGGCTCAGACAAGCCTCCCAATTTCTAAGCATGTAACTCACTTTTTTTCACATCTTCTATCACTGCAACATTATCACAACAACAGTTCTCAGGTGGGGTTTGATTTTGGATCTCCACTTCACCCCTTAGGCAAACCTGCTTAGCTTTTGCCGCAAGGTGATTTTAATTTTAGAGAAAACATAATATACAACCTTTGGGAAAAAAAAAACAATATATTGATTTTTCTTGCCATGTGAGTTTTCTTCTCATTGAATGATTGAGGGTTTTCTTTGGACAAGCCTATGCTTCTATTCATCATGATCTAGTTGTGACAAGTGAGGAAAGTTGAGAGCATGCTTGATGAATTTCCCCCTTTTTGTAACATCCCACTACGTAACCCCGAAGGGTAAGAGCCAAAAGAGGACCAAATATTTTTTTTTATATAACATAAAGAATAACTTTCACAAAAAGGAGTTTCTAATACAATATAACGATAATTTGCATGGCCAAGCATGGTTCAACACAACCCAAAGGAGAGGACTAATCCACCCTCCAGAGGAAAAAATACAAACATGAGCAAACAAAATAGCTCCAGAAATTTCCAGCTACGGAACTTCCTGCTACAAAACTTGCTCTGAAACTTCCAACTATGGAACTTCTAGCTATGGAACTTCCTGCTCTGAAACTTCCAGATATGGAACTTCCTGCTCTGGAACCTTTGCTTCGGAACTTCCTGCTGCTCTGGAATTTCCTGCTCTGGAACTTCCTATGCCGGTGCTCTGAAACTTCCTGCTACTCTAGAACTTTGCAGCAGTGACACAGAACAACAAACAGAAGGTGGCGATGCTCCGAAACTTTTGCAGCAGTAACACAAAACATTAACAAAAGGTGGCGTTGCTTTGGAACTTTTGCAGACTATAGCAAGAAGGAAAATATATAGCCAAAGCTTCTAATTTTGCATGAAAATAAGAAAAGAAAGCCATAAAATAATGATCATAGTACACGCGAGTCCGATACCAACACCGGAACTCGTAAGTCAAACATAATCATCACATATCTTCTCATTAAATTTATGATTACTTTCTTTCTCTCAAGAGAGTACAATGTGCATAAAAGAATAAGTATGAATACAATAACATTGCCATGAATAAAATACATCATCTGATAAGATAATTATAGAAGAGAGGATGACTCCAACTGGTGCTCCAATAACTTGTACACCGGTCTCCAATGGCGGTGGCAACGCCTCCCTACCACATGGACTCAAAAGAGGCCACCCCATCGTGCTCGGAGGTAGTCACAAGACCCAAGTAGAAAATAAGGCAAGGGTAACAAATGGCCAACACTCACATCAGACACAGAACAAACATAGAATACAATGCATTAAAACAAATATCACAACATGAGATGCTCATACAATGACATGTCGGGTGCTAGTCATGACTACAAACATATAGGTACTAGAGTGTGGACTGGATAAAATGTCATCATGTGTGCTCGAAGGGATGGCATCACACGGAAACGAGGAAAACTCTCATACAGATGAGGAAAACTCAATCATTCCCAAATCAATGCTCTGTAGATGGATAACTCAATGCCCTGCAGACGGATAGGCTATCTCAAGTGCATCCTTAGCCTTTACAAGCGCTCAAGGCCATGCACGAGGACACATTATCTTATAATTGTTTTACTCCATCTCGTTTAACCAAATGAGGAATCCAGCGAACATGAAACAGGAGGAAAAGCCACAACTTTCAATCATAAAAACCATTTAAAATAGCCAAGCTAATATTGTTGTAAAAGGATGCATTTAATAGCTGAAATTCAACATGAAAAAGAGGCATAAAATTACATAAAAATTCAAAGTGTTCGGATTAAAACTCTAAGCCCGACCCAGTTCATATTTTGGCGTTTCAAGTTGGAATCCACCTTCAATTTTCAATTTTAAGACCCATAATAAGGTGTTGTACTGAAAAATGTCATTTAATGCATGGTTGGGCAAAATCATGGAAAATGAAAGTGCCCAAATTAGAAATTGGACAACAACCCATTTGAAATATGGGTGTTTCTACATGGAATATAACTTTATTTTATATCAAACAGTTAAAGAGCATCATCAAAAAAATGTCATTTAACAAGAAGGCACAAATTTTGGGCAAAAATGAAAGTGCCCAGAATTAAAATCTGCCAAAGACCCAGTTGAGATCTTGGCATTTCTACATGAAATCCACCCTTAAAATTCATTTTTAGCAATGAGATAATGAGAAAAAATAAAAAAATAGTTTTTACAAATTGGGCAAAAAGGAAGAATATAAAATAACCCATAAATCAGATTTAGTTCAACAACCCATTTCATATTTGTTGGAGATGAATAAAAATCTGCAATACCAAACACTACAGGGCAGAAAATTAAATTTAAAACAACCATCATTCAAACCCCAAGCAATACCAAAATGAAATAGAGGAGTTCCTCCAATTTTCATAACATAAAAATAACCCAGATCAGAAAAAATATCTCAATGCTTCCCAAAATTGAAATGGAAGAATACTCTGCAAAGAAGGTGCAACTGGGTTCTATAATAAGACAACAAGGAGGGTATGGCATGTTGAAACCAACGATTCGATGCCCACAAATTTCTTCACCATCTTTCTTCCAAACTCTGTTGCCCAATTCATGGTGGTTTTTTTTTCCTTCTCCTTCCAAACACAGAAAAATTCCTTCTTCCCCCAAAAAGAATAACCCCCCCAAAATAAAACCTCATTCCCTTTATGAACTCTCCCCATAATAAAAAAAAGAATTAAATCATTTAATAAGACAAGCTATCAAAGCTCCCAAATCCAAAATGAATAAATCTATCAAAGACAAGGTTTCCCCCCTTTTTTTAACTCCACTCCTCCACACAATAAAATGAAATAAAACATTTTATTAAGAAAGCTATTAAAGCTCACCAAGGCAATAAATTAAAATCACAAAATGCACAATATCCTCTATTTCATAATAAAAAGTAATTTAAATCCAATCGTCCAAATACAAAAAGCTCCCCAAAAAGAATTAATAAAATCATTTAAAATTTTCCAAATGAAATATATCATTCTCTCGAATGATCAATAAAAATCATTTAAAATATCATATTTAAAACCTCATGGAAAAGAAACCATTCAAATCTCTCCTTAATAAAATACTATAAAATACTATATTTAAAATCACAAAAGATGTCAAAGAAACCACATCAAGACATCGACAACCAAAATATATATCCACAAAGCAGATTCATAGAAACCAAGACAAAATACTTCAGCAAGACATATTGGTAAACCACATACAACAAAAAGATGCACCGAAACATACGGCTGAAAGGTGCTTTGGACGTTACCGTTAGGTAACTGGATAGTAAGACATCAATAAGGAAACACTGCCCTAACAGGGTACAGTGGGCTAGGATAGGAGAAATTTGGCTTGTGACTACCTCCAGTAACCACCATTGGGGAATATGAGTATGCTCAGGCCTGTGGATCCAGGCGAAGTCGATACTTAGTACCTGCATCACTTCCAATTACACGTCAAAGTACATGTGCATATACATCTAGTCCAAAGCAACATCAATCATCAGGAAGGGAGTCATGATATCGTAAGCCTCTAAAAAATGAGTGTTATGACATCATCCCTTTCCTATCCATAATCATACACAATCAATGATAGCAATATATAAACATATAAGCATGTAATCAAGAATAATAGCTTAACATGTGATAACCTTTCATATAACCATCAATGTTTAATCTCATTATAACAACATTTAACATTTTGAAATATCAAATAAAAATTAGAATGCTACCTCACCAGCTTGAGATTAGAGAGGTGTTACATCCTCCCTCCCTAAAATTTGACTTACTCCTAAAAGTCATGTAAACTCAATATGCAGCCATGTCACACATTAGTACTTAAAATATAATAATCAACATTAAATTATTGTACTTCATCCCAAGATGAGATATTTAATATACATCATTCATCACTAGATGAAATAGAGAAGACATCCTTTTAAAATTCACCTTTCTAAGAATCACTATCAATATGTTGACATATACCTTACTCGTAAATTCTCAACATGAAACAAAATAACATGGTTAATCTTACTAACATCACATATGCCACAATCCTTATCATAAGCATTTATTTAAACATCCATGTATTCATCCAAGGATAGGTTAAGATACACGTTAATTCCACTAAGCATAGGGTAGAGAAGATGCATAAGCACTCAATTCTTTCCAAAACGCCATAATTTGCAACAATATTTGTTTTCCAAACTCTTCCAATCTCACACATGAGAACATATTTGTCATCATTTTCAACCAAAATATAACAATTTACACTCTCTGCAACACAATAAACCAACTTTTGAACTTTTCATATGAAACCCTCTCCAAGATGAAACATGCATTTATACATACATACATACTTACATCCCTAGGAATCACATCACAAGGCTACACATGGGTCCATTTGAACATCGGTAAGCAGCATACTAATCCATGATACATAAACCATGAGCCAAGAGCCAATATTCATCTCACATAATCCATACCTCACACTCAGTGGTTTGATGGTGTTAGGCCACACACACATGGTGAGACCATCCAAACAAGACCACAATGACCTATCTCTTGTTGAATAAGGTGGCTAGCCTCCAAGAGATAGTCATCACACATAGGTGGGTAGTGGGTCCTAGCTATGTAACAGCCTCACATACCCCCATCCTCAAAGTTCTTTACGTCTACTTCCTCGTATACACTCAATCAAGTCTGGCTCTCCCGTTCTTGATGAGGAATCACATTACAACACAAGACCAACATTCAAAAACATCAAATAGAGAACTAGTTTAGCCACCAAAGATCATAAATAATTATCTGATAAAGATTCAATTTCAGCAATAAAGCAAGAAATGTGTGCAATTTCAACACTAAATCCAATGTAACCCCAAGGGCTACGAGCAAAGAAATTTCACAATTTGTGGCTAAACCATCACAAATAAAATAAACCAAATTTTGTTGGTCCTCGAAGTCAAATAAAATCCATCAATAACCAAAAGAAGATTCACAATCTCTGAAATGGCACAATACATAACTATGTGACTAAACTAGCCACCAAATGAGGAAGGAGGGAACAACATTTGACTATCGCAATAGCCCCTCATGTGTAGCAGAGTAAACACACCAACCCCATGGCATGAAGTGTACTCCTCGGCTACACCCCGCATTGCGTTGTCACGCGACATGGACTCGCCAATTGGCCCACGCACTGATTGGCTATCCACATGGAATGTGCACCTCGGCCACATCCCACATCGCGTTTAAGCGCAACATGGTCATACGCCAGTCGGAGAAGGCACGTACTGGTTGTACACTGCATGGTAGTGTGTTTGTGGCTCCATGGAAGTAGACACGCATAGAACACACCCCGCATGGTGATACCTTGTGGAAAGGGCACATGCAAGTACTCGTCGTAGCTAGAGGTATACATGGCTAGGACATACCCATATGCCAACCGACCCAAACACTGTCAAGAGGAAACATGAGTGTCCCTCTACAAGTGTACGAGGCCCCATCACACTCATCACACAAGTAGGCTACCATAACATAATCTCATAGTGCGCCTTCACACATCTAAGCACATGACATCATCACCAACACTATGTTGGAACATCAGTGCAGTGTGACATCATATCTATGGCATCATGGTAGAACACGTGCAAATATGGAATAAATAATGCATATATGAGTATATAAATATGGGGTTACTCAAGTCTCACCTCTCATGTGGATGAGGTCGAATCACTAATGTCAACTCAACATGCCTACAAATGGCCAAGCAATACTAACAAACCAAAGCTGTTGTACACAAAACTGTGGGGATTAGGCTAGCACGTATGGATCAAGTACCCCGATCCATCATAAGGGGAAGTAGTGAGTACTTTCCTTGGGATTGGTTGAGCTGAGAACGCTTTGCGCCGCAACATGTGTATGCTGCACACTCCACCCAAGGAACTTTGTGGATGCTACTAACCCTTCACGGATTGAGGGACTAGAGAACCAAGAGAGGAGATTCTACGAAACTAAATTTTGGTTACTCTTAATACATATATAAATTTCAACCACACATGGGTTGGCCTTCAATCAGGTAACAAACATACAAGCACACGTAATGGTATGGTTAATCCCACACCCAAAATACAACATATCCTCTATAGATGGGTACACATTCTCACCATCCCATGGGCACACAAAACAAGTACGGGGTATTCACAACACTCGACATGCGGACTAACACAAGATGTTCACATAATAGGGAGTCCCTTTTTCCAATTTCCTCATACCAAAATAAACCATTATCCATCTCTAATTATGAAAGATCAATACAACTTTCCAAGAACATGTACTCCCAACATCCATACGATACATCATAGTGCTACATGGTGTAAATCAACAATGCCATGATAACTCTCACATTCACATTCACTTTTATTAAGCGGTAAATCACCTTACTACACACATATGTTAACCACATTTATTTCCCACTCATAGTGCAATATCATTACAATGTTTACCCCAGACAAGGTATGCAACATTATCACTTCAACATTCATTTAAAATCTTGCAATTTGATTCCAAATACCATAATTTAACATCTACATGATTTCATAAAACTTGACAATAAAGTTAGGGGCTATAGGCCTCACCAACAAGATGCGCCTATTATGCAATTATCATTAACATGCAAATGGTTTTACTAATCCTTTTTTCTCTAAACTTTTACTTAATGCAGAATGATTTTCTATTCATTTCCATACATGTTCCATGATTATGAATGCAACTTGGGGACTTAGGTCCTTTACCCAATGTTGATCTAATAAAACAAATCTTCATGAATGCATAACATTTGCTCATGAGAGACAAGCATACAATGGATTTCAATACACCACACATTCAAATATAGGCATCTTCATTAAACCAATGAGAAGAGAGAAGCAAAGAGAGGTATTTACAATTATGACATAAGCACTAATGCAAACATGGTCTCATCATCACAGTATCACTTTCACACAACCACACCAATCATATGAGAGCATACATTAATCTCTATGAACTAACAACATGATCATTCCTTTTCTATCACCATATTTATAGTTTCCATACAATATAGCATGCAAAAGAAACTCCAAAACCGCATAGGGTCAATCAAGCAATCACTTGCACAAGGAGGTAAGGCACAAGAAGACATGTACCGAAGCTTGCATGGTAACGAAAACAAAAAACTCGAGAAGAGACTACACACAAAAGGGACTTCTTGGCACCCTCAAGGTCAAACAGACCTTCCAACAACATGAACAAAGAAACCAAGCAAGGGTAATTTAGGCAACACATGTCACCTACAACCCACCAACAAGCTAAGGTCCAACATGCCCACCCATAACACAGGATATAGGAAAGTAATCAATCTCAACCTCAGGAGACTCTCAACCAAGGGAATCACTCCAATCCCGTAGGGTAAGGCAAGACCTAGGAGGCATCATTCCTCCACAACACAAGTCTAGGTTGGGAAACTCAACCCTCTAAAACGCCATACTAAGACACTTAAGCAAGAGGTCATATGACTGTCTTGCCACAACAAGCACTTGGAACACACACATCAAGCACGCTGCAACCACATGGGTTACAACCACTCAGGAACCACTCAAGGGTCACAACCCTTTACACAACAAAAGAGCCACACATCAAATAGACCAATCATAATACACTCCTCGATAGGCTCGAGGGTCTAACCCTTACACAAAAGCATTCCTCAATAGGACATGCAAGGGGCAAGAACAACAACACCTGTTGCCATCCACCACACACAACACACCAAGCAAGCATCAACCATAAGCAGGGATCCCAGTGCTGCATAGTGGGCTCCACCTCTAACTTTACCTCTGGCTTTGTCCTTAGGGGCATCTTTAAGGAAACAAGGAACACATTAAAATAGATCATCACAAGGATGGTCTATACACCATACTAAGGCATAAATGCTAATCAACATGACAATGAAAACAATATAACAAGCTCATGCCACACATGCCAAACACAACATAACATAGAAGGCTCAAGTATGCCAAAGCTCCTAGTGTGTGAACATGGGCTTTGATACCAAATGTAACCTCCCGCTACACAAACCCGAAGGATAAGAGCCAAAAGAGGACCAGATAATTTTGTTTTTGGGTGATCCCATTATAGTGGTTTACAATTTTTGGCCAAACTGGACACTGAAATTATTATTTTTACCTAAATCTTCACATTCGGGCACCTATAGCGGCTAAACTGTGAGGAATTTGAAGATGGTGCAAACTAGAGTCTCATCAAATTTTATTTTTTTTGAAAACAAAGGGGTAAAAACTTTATTAGAAATCAGAAAAGAGCATTACAATAATAACCACGGGACCCAGTCCCAGAAAACAAGGCGAAAACCCCACAACATAAAACAAAATCAACTATCCCCATGTATCCTCCTATCCTCTTCCAAGAACCGGTCTAAATCCAGATGCAGCTCAGGGTTAACTTGATCCCAATCCTCAACCTTCCAACCACTATCTTGCTCAGAGGCCCATTTGGCCAAGCAGTCAGCAGCACGATTCCACTCCCTTGGGATGTGAACAAAGGATGCCTCCTCCATCCGAGAACTAACTTGAAGAATCCGTTGAACCACCGAAGCCAACTGCCAATTTATATCAGATATCTTTCGCTCATTCAAGAGATTAATCAAAATCTGTGAATCAGCTTCACATATAACCTTTCTCCATCCCAAAGCAAGGGCCCTCTCCATAGCATGAAGAATTGCTAGACCCTCCATGAAGTTAACAGTCTTCACCCCCTCATGTATAGAGAATAGAAAAATCACCGAACCAGCTGAGTCCCTGCCAACCCCACCAATTCCAGCAGGCCCAGGATTTCCCCTAGAAGAACCATTAGTATTGATCTTTAAAAATCCATTGGGAGGAGGTAACCACCTTCCAACCCGTTGGACCCTCTTTTTCCCATGCCTACAGTTCCTAGAACTAACAAAAGATGAATGAATTTCTTGAAGACCTAGTCTGGCCACCAACTCAGCATCACCTCTCTCCAAGGGGAAAACCACATCACATTTAGCTAAAACAGACTCCTGCACCATTCCAAGCATACGCATCCAAACTTGCCGACCCACCAACTTCTGATCACAAAAAATTCTGCGGTTCCGCTCCAACCAAATCTGCCAAAGCAGAAAGGTAGGGCCCACGAACCAAACTTCCTGCAAAAAGGAAGCCATAGAAGGAGGTCTTCCCATACTATCCCAGAATTCAACCAAAGAGCACGCATGAATACAGGGAAGCTTCCACACCTCCCACCACCAATGCCAAAGTTGCACAACAAAGGGGCACCGAAAGAACAAATGTGAAGAATCCTCTTCCGCTCCCCCACACAAAACACAAATTGAAGGTCCTTGAAATCCCCGTTTACGAATGTTATCCCAGGTCAAGCACCTATTCCAAGCCAAAGTCCAAACAAAGCAGTTGCATTTAGGCCACGAGAGTTTATTCCACACCCTTTTCCACCAATGAACCTCTGCCCCAGTTAGCTTCTGAGCCAATAACACCTGATAACCAGAAGCAACAGAGTAAACCCCCTTAGGATTATGGGTCCAAGCAAGAATATCTTCTTCCAGAAGAGAACTACAACTCCTACTATGAAGAATCTTGTGAAGCTCAGCACTTTCTTCCGCAAGTCCCAAATCTGGCCACTCTGCGGGATCCTTCCAATGAGCTACCTCCAACTGACCAAAAGAAGCAACAGACTTGAAGTCACTCACCCTAGCCCAGCCAGCCTCGAGAAATCTTTGGCACAAAGGAAGTAGATTGGGGAACTGAGAAGTAAGTGGAGGGAATCCATCCCAAGAATCCGACCAGAAGAGAGCCTCAGTTCCTCGTCTACAGATCCAAAATAAACCTTCCTTAATAAGCTTTGCACCCTTCTGAAGAGTATTCCAAATCACTGAACCTTTCCCCTCAAGAGGGTAACGAGGAAGATCCTGCCGTGGAATCCCCGGGAAATACTTATGAGATAATATCCTGGCCCATGGCTGATCCTGTTCCACACACCATCTCCAAAATAGCTTAGCAGCCACAGCCACTCCAGATAACGCAGACTGTCGAAGACCAAGACCACCAAATTGCTTTGGGCTGCACACAACATCCCACCTAACCAGGCTCCACTTGGAAGAAGCCAAACTTCCCGCCCATAAGAACTGCCTTTCAAGAGAATCCAACTCCCTCAGAAAACCCATCGGAGCCACCTGAAGCATACATCTGTAGGTAGGGAGAGCCTGCACCACTGACTTGAGAAGCTGAACCCGCCCCGCAAAAGACAACCATCTGTGGGTCCAATGATTAACTTTTGCACGGAGCTTATCAATAATATTCTGCCAAGAACCCTTGGGAAGATGGCGAACAGAAATTGGGAAACCCAGATAAGTCAAAGGGAGAACCCCTATCTGAAACCTTAAGATATTAGCAATTCTTCTCTGTATGGGGCTCGGCGTGTTGAAGAAGAATATGGAAGACTTCTCCTCATTAATCAATTGTCCTGAAGCAACAAGATATATGTCCAACACCTGCCTCAAGTTAGTAGCTTCCCTAACAGTAGCCATCCCCATCAGGGCAGTATCATCAACAAACTGCAAATGAGATTGCGGAGGCAAGTCTCCACCCCATCGCCAACCTTGAATGATGCCAAGCTCCACCCTTCTTTTCAACAAACGACCAAGGCCTTCCACAAGAAGCAGAAAAAGATACGGAGAAAGAGGATCCCCTTGGCGCAAACCCCTAGAGGCACCAAAAAGTTCAGAATGATCTCCATTTATCAAAACTGAGAAGGAAACAGATGTGACACAGCTCATGACCCATTGGATCCACTCCTCACCAAAACCAAAAGCAACAAGGATCTTCTGCAAAAAAGACCATCTAACCCTGTCATAAGCCTTAGCCATATCCAGCTTAATGAACATAGCCTTCTCATGGGAGTTGTCCATGGAGTGGATGGTCTCCGTAGCAATGACAACCCCATCAAGAATCTGCCGACCTGCCACAAATCCACTCTGTTCCTCCGAAATCAACACTTTAAGCCACTTCTTCAGTCTCTCAGCCAATAACTTTGAGATGATTTTATAAGCCACATTGCAAAGAGAGATAGGCCGGAACTGAGATAACCTATCAGCCCCTTCACACTTGGGTATGAGAGCAAGGAAGGTGGAGTTCAGAGCACGAAGCATCTGTTTATTCCTTTGGGACTCAAGGACAACAGCCAGAAGATCCAACTTTATGATATCCCAGAATTCCTGAAAAAATTCAATCGGGAAACCATCGGGACCAGGAGCTTTACCCTTCTTCATCTGAAACACAATCCCCTCCAGCTCATCAAGAGAGATATCTTTCATCAAATACTCATTCGCCTCCCTGGAGACCAACTGAGGAATACAAGAAAGAACCTGTGCTTCCTCAACAGAGCCCCCTTGTGAATCCTCCCTAAATAAAGTAGCAAAATACTGAGATGCCTCAGCAGAGATTTCTTGAAACGAGGCAAGACGTTCACCCCTATCATTCACCAGAAAAGGAATGGAATTACCATGCCTCCTATCCTTCACAGAATTGAAGAAGAAGGCGGTGTTTTTATCACCTTCCTGTAACCATTCAACCCGGGCCTTTTGCTTCCAATAGATTTCTTCCCGCAATTCAAATTCCTCAACCACTTTCAAAGTCTTAGCCTCCTCCCTTAGAAGATCCTCAGAGGCCCCATTCTCACGAATCAACCGCGTAATATTATTCAACTCCTCCTGTGCGGCAACCTTAGCATGAAAGATATTACCAAAACATTGCCGATTCCACCTTTTAAGCTGATATTTGACAAACTGAAGAAGCTTGGAGAATGTGTACATTGCCGTACCAAAAGTTGGTCTACCAATCCGCCACCACTCAGCCACATAATCATGAAGAGTGGGATCCCGTAACCACATAAGCTGGAACTTGAATGAGGGAGACCGAGGCCCCCGTGCAGAGATAATACTAAGCTTAATAGGCCAATGATCAGAACCTCTCCAATCAAGAATTTCAGATCGAGTGGACCATAAGTTTCCAACCCAATAACAGGAAACCAAGAAACGATCTAGCCTCTCAGCAACACAACTCTCACCAATTCTCCTATTATTCCAAGTGAAGCGACCATTACTAGGTAGAACATCAATAAGATTTAATTCAGAAATGCTATCTCTGAATAACAGAGCAGAAGGCTCCAACCTAGGAATTCCACCTCTTTTCTCAGACAATTCCACAATAGCATTAAAATCGCCAGCCATAACCCACGGATGGTAAGGAGCTAAGCTACGAACAAAACGAAGATGGGACCATAGAAGTTGTTTACCCAGAAACTCAACAGGAGCATACACATTAGAGAGGAGAATACACTCACCAGTCTCATACCAAGAGGCGACAAGGGATATAGAGGATCTAGAGGACATCCACCATAGGGGGAAAATCTTCCGAGGGTTCCAAAAGCAAGCCACCCCTCCAGAAGCACCAAGAGCCCCCACACACTGGCATTCACCATATTTCCACAGCTTAGGAGCCATGGCCAACATATTATCTATAGATAATTTAGTCTCCTGAAGAAAAAGAACATCCGGAGAATGATTCCTAACCAAATCACGAACAACTTTTTGTCGAGGGCCACTGTTCAAGCCCCTTACATTCCATGAGAGAACAATCATTTCTGGGGGCATGAAAAATGTGAATCAAGAGTCTTGACTGACCCTGACTCCACCCAAGTTTCCCCAGTTAATTTAATCTTCTCCATATCCTTTTTCCTTCCCAGCTTGGAAGTCCTGTCACCAACCCCTTTCTTCAGTTCATTTTGCTGAATACCTAAACGAGAGGAGGCCAAAGAGCTCTTCCCCACATCCTTGCCACCTTTCAGGGGCAATGGGGAGCCACCTCCACCACTCTTCGAAGCTCCAATAGAAGATTCTTGTTCAGTTTGGACAATCAATTGTTGATCCGTATCCATCTGCCCAACCCCAATCTCCTGCACATCCTGCATGGCCTCCAATGGTGGCCCATCCTGTCCTGTACACAAAGTTCCCTGATCCAAGTTCAGCAACCCCGGATTCACTTCCTCCTGGCTGAGATCATCCAGCACCTCAAACCTATTAGAAGTTTCATCATCCTGCCTCTCCCTCAAGGTCCGCTTCTGGCCCCGATTCCTATTGCGAGCCTTAACAGGGACATAACCATCATCTCCATTACCATCACCCGGAATAGGCTCCTTACCATTATCAGTCCTATGAGGATTACGAGAAGGCTGAGAAGGTTGGGGCCCCACAGGCTTAGCCCTAGGGCACCTACGCTGCAAGTGACCATATTCATGACAAAGACGACACCGAAAAGGTAGGGTTTCGTAATCTAGCTGTTGAACCCAAGTATATGATCCAGCACTCACTTCAATAGAATCTGGCAGTGGCTTGCTTAAATCAATTTCTACACATATACGAGCAAAATTCATTACCTTTTTATACTGCGTCTGTTGTGAAGACCCAATAGGTTTACCGAGCATTGAAGCCACCAAATGCAACACATCATCCCGCCAACACTCAACTGGAAACCACGGCAACCAAACCCAAACTGGAATCCGACTCGGTATTGCCTCAGTCGGGTTGAAGCCAGCATGCCATGGCTTGATAAACAAACCCACCTGGTTATAAAAATAGGGGCCACCCTCGAAGACCTTATTCCGATCTGCCATGCAATCAAAAGAGACCATAAAAAAGTTGTTCGCAAGGAGCCTAATCTCCATCTCCCCCTCCGGCATCCAAGTCCGTTGCGCCCAGGATTCCAAAAAATGCAGCGAGACTCTCAAACCCATGAACTTGCAATAAAAAGAGTGCCTTGAATAGTATTCAATATCATCTGCAAGCATTTCCATCGGGATAATCAGCTTCGGTCGCTCTTTGCATCTTCCAAACACCCATTAATCTTCGTAATTCAGGAACCATTAACCGATCCTAGATCATTCATCTCCATCTCTGAAGAAAACAGCGTATTATCAAAAACATTCACTCCATGCGCCGAAGGCTTCGAACCAAATGCTGAACGGAAATCCAATTTGGGGCTAACCCTAGATGTTTCCCCACCCGACATAGCAAAAAACAAGATCCCCAGCAGGCATGCAAACCCCCAGGACACTTTAGCAAGAAATGGAAAAAAGAAAAGACCCCAAGGGCAGGATCAAAACCCTTCCACCCACAAGCCACCCAAACAGTAGCAAGAAGGCCTCCAGAAAAGAAAAAAACCCCACCACCACAGCCCCGATAGCTTCAAAACCCCCCCCCCACAACGCAGAAGTGAGCAACACACAGAGAACGAGCTAGGGCACGGTCGCCCTAGCTCGGCTTGCAGAGCACGCAAACGCCATTGAACCAAGTCTCCGACCAAAATAAAATCGAGTCTCATCAAATTTTGTCTGTAGATTCTAAAAATATTTTTTTCAAAATTTTTGGAATCAAATTTCACTTCTTTCTCCATCTCCCACGAAAATTGATTTTTTTTCAAAAAACAACATTTTTAAAAAGTGACGCACACCGTATAACGCATAACTTTTTTTTCATGAAGGATAAAATTCTAATTCTTTCAAATTTAGATTTGTAACTCTATTATCTAGTGCTTCCAATTCTTGGTTAGATAGTTTTATTGAATATTTTCCCTTTAATCAAGTTTCAAAGTCAAACTTAATTACAATTCGCATACGCCACAATCGTGATAACACGAACTTTTTGTATATGTCAAAATTCTAATTTAATTTTTTGTTGATCAAGGACTTCAATATTTGGTGCACTCATATTTTTCAATTTTTTTTTTTTGATAATCTTCTACTTTTCCACATGTGAAGAACAAAGAAATTCATTTTCGATGAAAAACCTATGTTTAATAAAACTTAAAAAACAAATACATAACAAAACCAAAACATATTAAAATTATATTCATTCGATAGCTTGTTCTGAGGAATACCATAATCATTTGAAATAATTTTTAAACGAATTCATTTGATTCCCCAAAAGCTAAATTAAAAGTGATTTTTTTATCAGCATTTTGATAGGTGTAAAGGAGACGCATTTATAAGTATGGTTTAAAAAGAGCGAGGTTCTATCCAAGGGGTTTTGATCTAAGGTGATTTGATCAAACCCTCTTGAATTGGAATCCTTAAAATGGAACTTATTAAGGCTTAAATTATTATATTTTCTAAAAATATGTGATTTCAGCTAAAATTCGTTCCTCTCAGGAATTGTAAACCACTATTATGACAACACCATTTTATAATATAAAGAATAACTTTCACAAAAGCAGTTTCCAATACAATATAACGACAACTTACATGGCCAAGCATGGCCAAACATAACCCAAAGGAGAGGACTAATCCACCCTCCAGAGAAAAAAATCCAAATAGGAGCAAACAAAATAGCTCCAAAAAATTTCCTTTGGAACTTCTTGCTCTAGAACTTCCTGCTCTAGAACCTCTACTCTGGAACTTCTTGCTGCTCCGGAACTTCCTACTCTAGAACCTCTGCTCTAGAAATTCTTGCGCCAGTGCTCCAAAACTTCCTACTGCTTCAGAACTTTGCAGCAGTGACACAAAACAACAAACAAAAGGCGGCAATGCTCCAGAACTTTTGCAACAACAACACAAAACATTAACAAAAGGCGACATTGCTTCGAAACTTTTGCATACTATAGCAAGAAGGAAAATATACA
>VDFB02007238.1:0-17683 GCA_007258455.2 Sequoia sempervirens | reverse complement strand
GAGGATGGCAACACAGGTGTCGAACTTCAGTGTACTACGCTGGAGTCTTAGAGACGCATTGGTGTCCTGTACGGACATATGGTCAAGTTACGGACAGAAACATACAGAGTCTACTAACAACCAGAATGTTTTGGTTTCATAGTTTGATAGGGACATATGGAAATGCAAAGTACAACAAGAAGAATACTATTGAAGCTACTCTAATAGTGAAATGAAAAAGAAAGAAGAAGAATAGCAACTTACTCAAGGTCTAGTTCTCCAGCTAGCTCCAAGCAAACGGACAGCACCTACACAGATAGTAACAAGAAAAGTGTTGGGGTTGTGTTTTGAGGTTTGCCTCGATCAAACCCCTGTTTTGGTGTTCCCACCTCCATAGACAACCAATAGACAATAGGAGGTGGAAACACAATAAAGAAAAAGATAGAAAAGACACAAGATAGTAGAGAAAAAAGACAACCTGGATGCCACTCTACAAGAACGATAATGCAAATAAGCAAATAGACATAATATCACCTCCCTTTCTATGAGCACCCAAGGCTGAGAGAGGAAGGAGAGGAACGATATCACCACAACAATGGAGTAGAGCTTCGTGAACTTGCAATAGCAATGGTGCTGGAGCAAAAAGATGGTGTAGAAACCAAGTATGAAGCTGGTAGCAACAAGAGAGAGTGAGAATGAAGCAAGAAGCGTTAGAATGATCAAGAGAGTTCCTAGAATCTAGAGAGAGCTTGAGAATGAGATAGGAGTGGGTTCAAATGGGAAAAATGGAGGCAAACTGTCGTTCCTGACGGTCAAGATTTGGCAAGGGGATGTTATGCTCATAGGTGACAGAGAATCATAACGTTTCTAAAGTTTTCCTAATGCAAGAATCTTGTTAGGATGCTAGCACGACACGTAGACATCCACATGGCACACACGCGTCCTAGACAAAAATTCCCTCACCGACACAAAACAATAGGGGCACACCTGCAAAGCGGGATAAAAACAACAGGTTTTTGCATCATCAAACTTGTAAGGCTAAAATGAGGGAAAATTAATTGGAAAGTTTCTTAGGTGCAAATTTACACCATTACAATAGCAATATTACTTCAAACATTAATTATACATAGCAATACCATATATGCAAGATCTAGCAATTAAGAGCACATATAAAAGACAAACAATTTTATGTGGAAATCCTTATGGAAGAAAACCATGATAAAACATTACTTGTATAAATATTCTTACAAAATTTGTAGGCACCAACCCACTGGAGACTCCAATCCCCACCACTAAGCACCAACTCAGCAAGAGACACCAATCCCTTCTAATGAGAAGCACCAACCTCTCCAAGGTTTGCTCCAAAACTTTAGTTATTTCTGCTCCAATTCTGCCTTAATCTTTGCTCCAAATCTGCCTTATATCTCTGCTCAAGTTCACCTTATATCTCTGCTCCAAAATGATGCAATTTCTGATCCAAATTCTACTGCAAATCAGGCACAATTTTTATTATAAATCTCTCTTAAATATCTGTTCCAAATCAAGCACAATGTCTGCTATAAATCTGCCTTAAAGGTCTGCTCCAAATAAGACACAATCTCTGCTATAAATCTGCCTTATAGGTCTGCTCCAAATTAGGCACAATGTCTGCTATAAATCTGCCTTGAAGGTCTGCTCCATTTTTTCTTAAATTTGCTCTTCTCCTAATTTTTGCTCTAAAAAATGAATGATTTTGCATTTAAAAACTTACTTTCTAACCTCCAAAATAACTTGGATTTATATCCAAATCATGTACTTTATCAAAAGTAGGTCAGCCAAGATTTGACATAAAATTTATTTTAAATATTTAAATTTAACTTTCAAAGTAGGTCGGCCACCTTTGATAAAAAAAATTTAAATTTCTACCTTTAGAATCTAGCGCTACCATAATGTAATGTCCCCATTTTTAGCACTACACTTTCCAATGATTGATAGTCTATCCCCGGTGTGTTGTAGGCTAGTCAAAGGCAAAATTAGGGTTTCCGGCTCCTTGGTGGTTTCTTCTGAAGATTTTGGGGTTTGCATGTTGGAGTTTGGCTGTTTTGATTCTGGATTCTTTCTGGGTTTTCAGAGAGCTTCGCAGTGGTATGACATGCAATTGCGTTGGACAACCTTTTTGGACTTACTATTTTTAGTAAGTTATGACGGCTACATCTTGGAGTTTGGGATTTTGGATTGTGGATTCTTTCTAGGTTTTCAGAGAGCTTCGCAATGGTATCGCATGCATTTCATTACGAGCTACTTTTTGAATTTACTATTTTTAGTAAATTCTATTTTTAGCAGTAGTCTAGTAAGCATCAGTTCAATATGCTTTCCTCTTTTGGCAATCAGTGAGTAATATTGATTTTGGCTTTAAGGAGCTCATTTTGGAGAGAAGTTATTTTAAATCAATAACTTTTTATTTTCATAATATGACCCCTTGTCCTATTGTTACAACTTTAAGTTGTTTTAAAAAGGGGGACTTTTGAGGGTGAGCATCTCATCAAGAATTATTTTTGAAATTTCTAAAGTCAAATTGCTCTTGGGAAAGTGGACGCCATCTTTTGGAGAGAAATATTTTATTTAAAAAAACTGAATTATTCAATCCTAGAGATGGATGCCATTTTGAGAGAAGATTAAGTCAAAATTAAATTTGAAGCCTCTTGGATTTGGAATGCACTTTCTAGAAGATGCCGGAGTTTCTTCCTCAAGTCTATAAAAGAAGACCTCTCTTCTTCATTTTGGTCATCTTTTGTCTACCATATTGTTATGCTGCTAAATTGTTTTTAGGCAAAGAGCTTCGAGGAATGCATACCTCCTAGGAAGGATCAGACTTCGTGTTTGAAAGACAACACCTAGCTGATATTGAGATTGCTTCTCACTTAGAGAATGCAAATGGAGCTCACACTGGAGATTTTCTGATGTTTTTTGCAGTTTTAGTGTTGCTGGTTGCAGTCACAGCTGAAGGTCATTTATGCTTATAAGTCATTGCACGATTTTTGTTTGGTTCTAGGTACTTTACATATGTATTTCTCACCCTAGGGTGCCCCTCTCTGGTGAGTTTCAAATTTTATTAGCAAGTCTTGGATTTTATCTTGCCAAATTGCCCTTTTGGAGGGTCTTTTCATTGTTGAGTTGTCTTGGGATTCGTGCAAAAATAAATAACATCAGTTTGTTGTAGTTTCACAATTCTATCTTGGTCGCCATCATCTTAGGGTCATTTTGCATCAAGTTTGAAGTCATTTGGTGAGGTATTGTGAGTTGTGTGAGCATTTTAATGAGTTACAGAGTTGCTGGTTATGCATTTTCAGTCTATGTTCAGTCATATCAGATTGTTAGAATTTGCTTTAGGAGTTGGGTTTGAGTCTTGGAGTCATATTGAGCATTGGAGAAACATTAAACTTCATCTCAGCATTGATATATCACTAATTCAGTGTTCTTGGCAGGCAACTCTTCTTATTGTAAGGCTGTTATAGTAGTACTATTCAGCCCTTTCTATTTCTTGCTAAGTTACATTGTATTCCCACGGCTGTGGAAGAGACTGGCCCTTGCTCAGTCTACTTGTATTGCATTTTGTATCTCCGCCATATGATAGCGCCACTCCCACCTCGGGTGTGGAATGCACATGCTTGGCGTTGAGTTTATTTCCTTGCATTGCATCTTAGTTAATAGAATCTCCGCCATATGATAGCGCCTTTCCCACCTCAGGTTTGGAGTGCACATGCTTGGCGTTGAGTTTATTTTATGTATTGCATCATTTACAATAGATACTCTTCCATATGGTAGCATCTTACCCAACTTGGGTCGGAAAGCACATTCTTGGCGTTGAGATTTCCTTTCAGCATTGTGATACTTCAAGTTGCTACTGACGACCCTCTTGCCATATGATAGCATCATTCTCATCTCGAGATTGAGTGCGCATTCTTGGCAAAGAGTTACTTTCCAATTGCTGGTTTTGGTTGAGCTAACCTTAACGGGTGCTCCTT
The DNA here is from genome assembly GCA_007258455.2 of Sequoia sempervirens. NCBI lineage: Eukaryota > Viridiplantae > Streptophyta > Pinopsida > Cupressales > Cupressaceae > Sequoia > Sequoia sempervirens. Next base: position 13,700 of record VDFB02007238.1, on the reverse strand, counting down.
GTGTTGGTGTGTTTGTTGAAAAAATTGGAAAATTGAGTCGGCTCATTACAAAGGGTATCGAGCCATGATCCTCGCCATCCCGTGCTCATCAATGTTTAGTTGACAGATGAGTGACAAAGAAATCAACTTCTTCACTTGAGTTCAGTTTGGCTTTCAGAAGTTCTAATGATGTTGCATTTTCTAAGGTCTAGGAATCATGAGAATTTAGATTCAACTATGGTATATGAGGAAGGAAAAGTTAGTGTTGTTGTAAGGGATTTCATTGAGTATGTTGAATAGTACAGGAGACAATGTGAACATGAGGCTGCCATACTCTGTGAAGAATATCAAAACATGCCAGATGATTTTAGGAACAATGTTTCATTTGATTCCTATTTGAATTGTGTGGTGTTACTGAAGCCTGGAAAGTTGGACATGGTCAATCACATCAAGGAAATGATTAAAAAGGAAGAAAAACAAGCTTTGGTTGAAGGATCAAAGAAGGAAGAAGCAGAGGTGCCTATTTGTGGTTTACAGCCCACAAATAAGCAAGTTGAAAAAAAATTGATAGTTGATGAGTGTATGGGAGAACCCCATAATTCTTCCTTGGACTTGCATGTGATAGCAAGTGATGATCAATTCGGTGAAAAGAGCATGGCAGTAGTCTTGAATTCTAATTTGGTTTCAACCTATGAAGGTCTTGAAGCTAAAGGCTTCATAGAAGATGTTGGTAGAACTATTGTTTGGGATGAGTTCATTGAAGAAGAGGAAGATGAAGGGAATATTAGTGATATTGGAGGTGAACCCAATGAGTTCATGTTGAAGATTTGATGATGAAGGATTTTATTCTTGTTGCTGACCCAACTTCCCAAGAAGTTCCACATGAAGAAATTGGCAACATACTTTCTCATGAAGGTCCCATAGAAGATAAGGATGGTGAAGTTTTCAAAACAAAAAGTATAGAAGGTTCTTCACTCCATTTCAGTGGTGAAATTGTTGGACTTGGGTTTGACCAGCAAACCAAACCATTGGAACGAAATGTTTTTGAAGTTAGCTTAAGAGATTCAAGAGTTGACTTATTATTTGAGTCAATACCTTCAGTGGAGCATGAAAATATTTTTTCGGTTGACCATCGCATTCAACCCCTTGGCATTTGGGATCCAGGTGTATTGGAATCAATTCATGAGAAAGAACCTATATGGGATAAGTTTCCCTTTGATCCTGATGAAGAACAAGAACTGGATTGCATTACAAACTATGAGGTGGCCCTTGGAGGAGAAGTTGCCTTTGAAGAAGAAGATTGTCTAACAAAGCTCCATAATGATCTCTTTGAAGTGGTTGCAGCCACTAAAGAGGAATATGTGGTTACTGAAACTTTCCAAACAGTGGACAATTATGATTCTTTGATCAATTTGGATGTTGCCATAATGTTTTGTCAAGGAGGCGGTGATGAAGAAGAAGAGATAGAAGACCATATGGCTCTTCAAGAGGAAAGAGTTAAAGAGGTTTACAAACACAAGTCTGATTTTTCCATTCAAGAAACTGATTGCAAACATACAATCAAAGAAATCATGGAGAATGATCATCTCCATGGCATTGAGCATTATCCGCATGATGGTGGTAAAGTACAAGGATGTTGGAGCAGCATTGAGGGAAGCAAAGACAAGGGACAAGGTTATGATTTTCAGTTGCAACCTATTAGTAGTTCACCATCTTCAAAATCTTATGAGTGGGAAGGTCAATTCAAGGTGTCCATTGAAAAGGAAGTGCAAGCTCTATCCCTATTTGATCACACAAATAGCTTGGTTGAAGAGCTTTACTGGAAGGCTCAACTTGAAGAGAGGCAAAGAGAAGTGAAGATTGAAGTTGCTCTTCCAAATTTGTAACTTATCAGAGATTCTTTGGTGACCTTGAAGTCTGAGTACATGCACCTAATTGAAGATCATGATCTTGCCATTGAAGTTGCAAAGAAGACCATTTGTGCTTCTCAAGATAAAGAGAGGAAGTTTGATGAACTTTCTCAGGAGCTTGAATCAACAAAGGATATGTTAGAAAGCTTCTTGATCAATTCACTCTACATAATTTTTCTACTACTCCTTAGTAATTTCAAGCATCACCACCACCATTCAAGTTGTTATCGACATGAGTGTAATGTTTTATGCTCTCTTGATCGACTTCAAACAAGAATTTTACCTCCTTTTACCTTCAAATTTCCTATTCTTCCATTCATTCCTTCTTCTTGAAAGCTTCTTGATCGAATTCACTCTACATACTTTCTCTCTACTTCATTCTTAGCACTTTCAAGCATCACCACCACCATTGAAGTTGCAAGTTGTTATTTTTTGGGGCTCCTCCTCTCTGTTGTTGTGACAACGTTTTCTTTGGAGAGATTGCAAGCTTGCTCCTTCCTCAATTTTCCTTGAGAGAATGTGGTTGAGAAGGTGATATCCACCATTTTCATTCACTTTTTATTATCATATTTGTATTTCAGCATATTGTTGTTTGAGTATTGCTTGGTATTTCAATTTCTATACTCTCTTTTTCATCTTTCTATACAATCGTTGCTATCTAGTTGTCTGTGGAGGTGGAAACACCAAAGTGGGGGACTGACTGAGGCAGTCCTCTCAACACAACCCCAACATTTTCCCATTTTTTTGTGTGTAGGTACTTCTCATTTGGAGCTATTCAAAGAATCAAGTTACATGAAGTTCGATACTATCTTCTTATCCTTCCTTTTCAATTTGAAGATAGGCTAGTTAAATTATTCTTCTTGTTGTACTATGTTTCTATATTTCCTTTGCATTCTGGTATAGCATAAAATCTCTTAGTCAAGTTATTAGTTGTATTTTCAATGTTTTTATTTGTCTCGAAAGTCATTTGTCTGTATGGATGCCAGCTATGTATACTAAAAACTGAAAAATCTGATTTAATCTATAAAATCAAATCAAAATTTCAACATAACATCAATGAAGCCTTTATTAAATGAAAGCACATGCAAAAAAATAAACTAAACTATGAAAACCATATGCATTCAAAAGGAAAACTCACTCCATTTTTCTCCTATTCACCGAGATCTTGATTTATACATTTGGTGCTCTCAAATTTTCACAAGCACAAGTGCAACAAGGGGCTACATGATGAATGAAAAAAAGGATTGAATGATCAAAATTCAATGTAGTTTTTGGTGAGAAGAGAGGGGTTTATATAGATGTCCTCACACGGTGGATTCAAGTTGCAGGAGAAATGTGGGATTAAAGAGTGCAATGGATAAATTAACATTTATCCCATATTCTTTAATCAAGTGAAGTTGATTGAAATGAGAGAGATAAATAAATGGATTTATGATAGGGCATGGGTTTAGGAATTTAGAATAAAGTGCATTTTCAAATTAATGGATGAATGATTTAATGGATTTACGTATTTAAATGATTTAATGAAATATGTAAATGGATGTGGATTAATGTCAATTGAATGCATGGATATTTTAATGATTATGCAAATGGAGCAATATGAAATTGATAAATGATTGATTATGCAAATGGATAAATGCTTATAATATAATAATGATTTAAATGAATTAATGAATGAATAAAAGAAAGTATTAAATGAATTAATTAAATAGATAATAGTATCCATTTAATTAATAGACAAAAAATAGGATGATTGTGAGGACAAATTTTGAGTGTCTACACCAGCGCCCCACTAAGATGTCAGTGTGCCACATTGGAGTTTGTGTCATGTGCTGCCATCCTTAGGCAGTGAGTTGTTTGAGTTGTAGGTTGAACTCTGAGAATCAACTCACTTGACTTCTTGAAACATTTGGGTTAGTAGATGGATGATTGCAACTAGATTGCTCTTCCTTTTCAACCCTAAGCACTCAACCTTTCTGAATCACTTAGCAAGCTTGAGGTAGATCAAGGTAGCTTGTTGGTTAAGACCCTCCCGTGACCTAAGGTCTTGGAGCAATTGGTCCTCCTCCTCTATAGAAAATCATAACACCACTCCTCTAATATGATTAAAATTTTACCTATTTGTCAAATGGGTGAAGAGAATTTCACACAAGTCACTCCAATTGGAAGTTTTGATGTATGTTATGGTTTGTACTAGACTAGACATTGCTCAAGCAGTGGGAGTTCTTTCCAGATATATGTCTAATTCTGGTAGAGTTCATTGGGATGCAGTTAAAAGAGTCTTCAAACATTTGCGGGGTACCTCAGATTATTCCTTATGTTATCATAGTAATATGACTAAAGATGAGATTTTCCTTGATCCAATATGCATGGTTATGTGGATTTAGACTGGGTAGGAAATGTTGATAGTAGAAAATCCACTAGTTCTTATGTTTTTTAATTTATTTGGTGGTGCAATTAGTTGGATGAGTAAGCGACAGGTTGTGGTTGCTTTGTCCACTACTAAAGTAGAGTATATAGCAACTACTCATGTTTAAACAGCCTTCATCGGCTTTGGCAGACCGTGGTTTAATAGCTGGAATGTAAAATAAGTGCGCGGACACTTATTGCATAGCAGAGTGCATATGTCTTTAGCCAAGAAACCAACATTTCATGCCAGCACCGCTATCACGACGCCAAGACACACAGAGGGATGGTTGAAGATGGCGGTGGTGAAGTTGGTTAGCGTAGAGACTTTGATGCACGTTATTGATTCTTTTTAACTGCTTGTGAGCACGTGAGAAGTCTTAAATGGTTCGAGACTAAGTGGCCTTTCGACTTCCCTAGCAATTAAAGACGATGGTTACACTCCCTTATGTTTGCTCTTTGGCGTAGGTGTTTGAAAAGGGAGATTTGTTGTGCAAATGTGTCTCAACCTTGCAATTATATATAGTCATTGTTGATGATGTATGTTGGTATGTGGCAACCGATCATGCAAATATTGTACACCTCCATAACAAGATATATGCCTTTGGGCATTGCCCCTCAAAAAGAAATTCATTGACACATCGAGGTTTTCCCACGATACATCAGCGGTTTTTCCCACCATACATCGGGTTTTTCCCATCGAATAATAAAGGGATCCCAATACTAGTTTATAATTTTTGGCTAAACCGACATTGAATGGATTTTTAACTAAATCTTCACTCCTTTTTGGCACCTATAGCTACTAAACCATGAGGAATTAAAGATATTTTAACTATTGATTTGTGGAATTTTTATCTATAGATTCTAAATATATATTTTTCTAAATTTTTTTGAATCGATTGCATTTCTTTTTCCCATATCCTTCCTTCAAAAACTAGTTTATTATTAGTAAACACCATTTTTATGAGTAAGCAATTTCACAAGCAAATGCATAACTTTCATGAAGGATGTTCTATTTTTTTAAATTTAGATTTGTAACTACAATATCTAATGCCTGCCTGTCATAGGCTCATTGAATATTTTTTTCCTTAATCAAGTCCTCTCAAGTCAAACCAATTACAATTCAGACATAGGTAGACCGTATAACACAAAAAGTTTTTTGTATGTATCAATTTTTTTTTTTTGTTGGATCAAGGACTTTAATATCTTCCACACTCATATTTTTAATTTTTTTTTTGGTAATCTTCTATTTTTGCACATGTATAGAACAAAGAGCTTGATTTTTGGTGAAAAACCTTATGTTTAATCAAACTAAAAAAACAATATAAAACCACCTCGCCATGCTATTATACTAGAACAAAATTTCCAATTTCTTATAAGTAACACAAAAAGTGTGGTGTTGTGCACATTCTAGGATCATAAAGCTATAATTTATTTTGAGAAATTATGAGTATTTATTTTTTAGAAAATTTATAAGGTAGATCAATGGTGAAACTTGATTTATGTCTTGTGTATGAATAATGAACTTATGAAATTAAAAAACATAGAACATGTAACTTATCTGTATTTTGGGGAATGAAGATTCTCATGTTTCTCATGTTTTTCTCATCCTTTTAGGTACAAGGTCATGAAGTTTGACCTCATTTTCTATGCCTTAACTTTTTGGGTGAAGGTTGACTTTTAAACCAAGGATTGGATAGTAATGTTAGGAGTAATGTGAGGTAAATATGAATTAGGAGTTCAAACATTTAAAATGAAATAAACTAAGGAACTTGAAACATTTCTTACACTGAAGGACCTAAGAAAATAATGCAAGACTAGTACTAGGATCATACTTGTGCCAAAGGCCTTGAGTAAATTGCATAAGAAAATGTGTATTTCATTCCTTGTGACTAAAGGCCCTAAGGGAATCACATAAGATAATGATGAAACTTTATGTTTGATACTTAATAGATCTATCCCTATTTTTTGGGTTGATGCTACTAGATGTGCACTTTTGATTCCTACATAAGTGTGATGATGTGCCAAATCATTTATTTATATTGGTAATTGTTATCCTATCTTCTTAGGTGTTATTCCAATTAGAGGCCATAACCCTAGTATGCCATTATGTACTCGATTACAATGTGTATGTTCTTGGTATATATGATGCCACATGACTATATCATTCCCTATAATTGACTTACATGTGTGTACATATGATTGCCTAATCAATCATCTCTCAATTCAAAGGGGTGGAAAAGATAACTTGGGTTATGCATGGTTAAGTAGTGTTTTCCATCATTGGGGCTAGCAAGATTTATATATGACAGACTTGGAAGAGTGTACATAGTTTATTTTCTTGATTGTGGCATGGTAGACCTTTTAGTACCATTTGATAAAAAAAAACTATTAGTATTTTTTCCACACATTGACTCAACTTGTAATGGAGTCATAATTAAACCTTGCAATGCATGGTAAACTATCTACTTTTATGATGATGGAACCATTTGTATTATCTTAGTCATTATTTTATGGTATGTGTAGATATCATATTTTGGTATGGAATATCATTTTATGCTCATTGGTGTTGTGTTGTTTAGAATGGTTTAGTTTCTTTGATATGATCATTATGATGTTGATATGAATATTACTATGATTATGTTATAATTTGAATGCATCTACTTTCCTTTTGATTCTTGTGAATGTTATCACTTTTGGATGTTGTGAGTCATGCCTAGTCTTAGGATGAATAGCCTTGGTTGAGTTGGGTTATGCACTTGTACTCAATTAGATAATTGAGAGCAATGTTAGAAAACCTTGATTAAGTTTTATATGTTTAATTTGGCAAGTCATTTATGGAAAAATACTTTCCATGATTACAAAATTGTGTTATTATGCTAGCAAATTAGTTTCCACCAAGTCTATTGGCATCGACTTGGCATACTAGAGTCTAGATTATGTGTTGTTATCCTAGCCCACATTGTTGTTTACACCCCTTCAGATAGTAGACACTTCTCAAACTATTTTAAGAAAAAATTCTAAATGGAATTTGTTCCTCTTTATTTTCTTAATATTCCTATCATCTCACTTTGGTTAAAGATGTATTTTTTAATTTATACTCTCTTTCATGTTTGGAAGTGTGTCTTAGTACATGAAATTGACTATTTGATAATTAGATTGGTCGAGGGATTGTACCTATTAATGGACTTGCCTCTTGTGTAAGTATTTCTAAGTCTTTGAATGTTGATTTGTGTCATCTTTGAATATGTTGTCTAGCAATAATCACTCTCATCCTATCCTTGTGTTTGTGATAGAATGAGATTGTAGACTAGCGCTCAATTTTCATTATGGAGGAATCTTTGTGCTCTGATACGGTCATTGTGGTGACTTATCCCTCAGTGTGTGAAATATTTTTCTTGTGCCAGTTTGTGTGATGTATTGATGATGATGTCCTATGTTTCATTATGATCTATCATGACACCTTGGGGATATGAAGTGTGCACAACAAGAAAATTTTATTTGTCCAATTATTATATGTTAATGTCTTAGGCAAAAGCTTGGGAATTACACTAAATGCTTTGATATCTCTTCACCTTTTTATTGTTCATGTGGAAGGATACAAATGAGAATGAATGAAGGGATAAGTGGTTATCTATTGCCTACTTCTTTTAGTCAATTAAAACTTAAACGATTAAAAATAAGCATAAATAAAATATAATTTGTCTAGAATTGCAAAATGTTATGTATCTAATAACCACCTTTAATATTTCAATATGTAAGTGATTTCCATTAGGAGCTCATTCCTTCTTCCTTACCTATAATAAAAACTTGTTAATTTAAGAACACATTTAAAATATTGACAATATAAAAGAAATAATTGTTAATTTGAAGAATATTTGTTTATTTAGTGTGACAAATATTTTATATTTTATTGAAAAATTAATGAAATTTAAACCAACACATTTATTTATTCATTTAGTATAACAACGCACAATAAAATGAGGGAAAACCAAACAAGCAAACAAAAATAAAAAGTAAAAATATTTATTAGATATGAAAAATGTTTTCTCTTGAAATTAATAGATTTCTCTTTAAATTGTTTTAAAAAATTATTCAATACAATAGTATTTTCTTCATGTAAATATAATATCACTATAAAAATAAATAAACATCTTTTTAAAATAATATATTTTTTATTTAATTCAACATTATACAAAAAATTAATAACATTATTTTTAAAAATGGTTGTTCAATATATTGATTTTTTGAAAATTAGATTAACTTAAAAACTCAATTTATTTTTTCCATTAAAAATCATCTTCCTTTTAAAAAGAACAGAAAGAAAAAGAAAATAAAAATTTAAAATCATAAATTCTAAATAATAATAAATATTTTATCAAACAATAATTTAGAGAGTAGATTAGATGGTCTCATGATATGATTAAATACTTGCTTAGAGGACATCCACTCCTTTACCATAATGTGTAAAGATTGAACGAATAAATGAAAGATTTTAATAATGTCCTTGAGTCCAAAGCAACCTATGGGACCCAAGAATAACACATGACCCTCTACCAAAGAAGTCCTATAAAGCTTGTAAACTATGCTCGAGATCATATCGTTTGTAGTGGATTTTGATGATGAATCTTGCAATTTTGTTCAACCTTGCCTCCTCAAACAAGGTACTTAAATTGTCAACTTGTAAGGTGTTTTCATAACTGACATTGTCTTTATGTGCGGAGCACTCCATAACAAAGTATCATTCTATCTCCACCATTCCCTTATTACAAAATCGACATATTCTTTTTTCTCACTCCTCTTTAAAAACCATCCATATGCTAATTTACATCTAAAATGAGGAGGACTAGTCCTTAATGCAGCTGTCAACATTTTAAAACACAACCCTTAACTATCCACTTCTTTTGTGCACCAAGTCAAAATAACTTTAAAGTCAATCAACGTGGAAGTGCATAGGACGGCGGGACTCACAGTAATTTATATTCCAATCCATTCCATTCTATTGCTTGCCTCTGCGTTTCCCCTGCCCTAGCTTGGTATTGTTGGGGTATTGTGTTTGTAAACCATTGCATAAAATGTTTTATTCTATTATTGTAATTAAATAATTATTTAGTTGTGATGCACCTTGGTGGTGTGGATAATCACACTAGGTAATTATTTGGTCCCACGTAATGATTGTATTGTAACATTGTATTACTATTTGTAGAAGACATGTGGCAGTAATTTAATATTGGGGAATTAAATATTGTAACAGCTTAGTACCCAATATTAGAAAAGGGGTTAGTGGTTTTGTATTCACATGGTTTTGTGGTACATGGTTTTACCTTACCACCAGTTGTATTTGTGTGAGCTTGTGTCTATAAAAGCAAACACAATGTAGTGGTTTTAGGTTGGAGGGTGAACAGGGTGAGCAGGTTGGCTTATTGAGTCTTTTTGAAGAGTGCATTTGTGAAGCATGGCATGGGATGTGTGGATTCATGCTTGGACACATGAAAGTGCATTGGAGGGCTTGATGTTTCAGAGGTATTCATTGTAACTCTTGTATTTGCTTATGGCTGATTAATATGATGGAGTATGGATGCTTTTGGAGGCTGGGTTTTTCCCTCTTAAGGGTTTTCCCAGGGTAAATCTTGTGTTATCTTATGGCTTGTCTATTTGATCTTTGCATTTGGAGAACTTGTATGGGTTATGTGGGAAATAGTTTGTGATTCTGGGTTTGAATGCAATATTTCCTTACAAATGGTATTAGAGCTTTCATGGTTGAAGAATTTTTATTATAACCCTAGTTTGAGAGTTTTTGCAAAGTTGAAGCCATGGACATGCATGTAGGATCTGAGGCATTACAAGGTATGGAACACATGTTGCAGATGTTTTTATGCAGATTTGGGCTTTTGGGTTGTCAAGATTTGTTGGGTTTATTGCAGATTTGAATTTTTCCAATGTTGGGTGAAAAAGGGTTTCTTGGTTTGAGTTTGCATGTGAGGGTTTTGTTGGGGAAATTTCATGAATAACCTCCTGGAACAAAACAGACCTCATGGCTGGATTCAAGTTGATCGAGAGACGAATTTTAACATAAAATTCAACTTACTTTGAAAAAGTTGAAAAAAAAAAGGCAAAATTTTTTTAGTAAAAGTTCATTTTGCATGTGCAGAAAATTAAAATATTAAAAATCCCGTCTAATAATTTCGCAGAAATTTTTGTTTTTAGGGTCGGGTGTATTTTTTGAAAATATTGAAATCCCTGCAAAATAAATGAAAAAATCAAAAGTTAGTAAATGCTTTGAAAAAAAATAAAAAAAATCGATTGTTTGGGGGTCCGTAGACCCCCCCGCCACAGCTCGTACCAGTGGGTACTGCCACTGTCGGCGGGTACCGACAGTGACAGTACTGTCACTATCGGCTCGCGTCAGCAATGGGGTACCGGCCGACGGTTGATCCGGTCGCAAGCATCTGAATAAAAACCGGCCTAAGACTTTTTTAAAAAGTCTTTAAAGTCCGGCTGAAGTTTTATGCCTCCCTTTCTAGACTTGAAATTATTTTTTATGAAGTGGATTTAATTCATGGTCAGTCCAAGATGGAATAAAGGGAAGTGCTTCTTTTATTTTGAAAAATTAAATTGGATACATAAATGAATTTTGGAAATCCACCACCTCCCACCACTCAGCCTCTGCCACCACAGAGCCACTAGTAGGGAAGATTGGAGAACTTTTATTCAAATGAGCATAACTTTCACTCACGGTGTCAGATTTTTGACTTCTTATAGTTGTTGGAAAGCTGGTTTCGAGCACTACACTGTGGTATAGGTTTGGTTTTCTGATTTTGTCATTTTGACATGTTTTTGGAGCCTAGAAGTCAAATGTTCTTAGTTGCATGGTTTTGGTCATAACTTTTGCATACAGAGTCAAATTTTTAATTTGAAAGAGGTGTTGGAGAGAATTTACAGTGTACTACATAGTGGTTCAAATTATTTATCAGTTTATGGTGCAAGGAATGTTTGGTACTTGTTTGATTGCTTGTAGGAGCTTGAGATTCGGGGTGTGATTGTGTGAGCATTTGGATGAGGCAAGAAGCGAAAACTTGAGGGAGTACATGTTTTTATATGTTATTTATGATGCTACTGGTCATTATCAGATTGGTGCTTTCTGGTATAGGTTTACAGGTAATTTTCAGAGTTAGGACTTTGATGGTGATAGGTACACAGGTTGTCTTCAGTTTTGAGGACATGGTTGGACATGGTTTGAGATTTGGAGTCTCATATGGGTGATAGTTGAGTGCAGGTACAGTGATGGCAATGGTTATGGTGTTATGGATATGCAGGTACATTTGATGCATTGGCATGGCATGATCATGTATGTGGTGTTTGGTGGTGATATGGTTTGATGTTAGGAGATTGGTATTAAATCTTCTTGACGCTTATTTGGTTCCTTGACTATGATTACTCATTTGTGGACATGGTTGGAAAATCAGATCAGTGATTGATTTGGTGTTTGAGTCTAGATGTCTACATGGTTATCTTCTTTGATATCTTGGTTTGTAGTTACTAATGTAATAATGAGTTTGCATGTTTCAGTGATTGGATCTACGAGTTATGCAAGTGTGTGGGTTGGCCACTCATTCATTTGTAGTGGGATGACTCGAATGTGGACTGTCTATATCCACCAGGTTTGATTCATTGTTGCAGATTTCATTAGTTGGCCTTGTTTGTGGTCATTTGTGCATTGGTATGTTGTTTTGGGATTGAGAGGATGGATGTTTTGAGTACATGATTAGTCAGTTCATGGGACTTGTAGCATGTGGTTTAATCACGATGTCATGATAGCTTGGTACATTCATTGGTTATACACTTTCAGTGGGAGCTTTTGATAGTGATGACTTGGCGGTGTTGGATTGGTTTGTGATGTTTTGATGGCGGTTGCATGTATCTTCTTGGCTTGGAGATCTTGGTTTACTTGTATGTTATTGACATTGCAGTTGAGTGTGTGTAGACCTGGATGATCTTCATGGAGAGGATGGTTGTCATGATGCCATTTGTAGCTCGTATCACGGTTCAGTGGGAGTTGTTGGCAATGATGTGGATGCATCATTGGTATGGTTATCTTCATGTGATTGGGGATATGTTTTCTTGGCTTAGAGTGTTTGTTATGATGTCATGGTACACTCTTGATTCTAGATTAGAGTTTGGCATTTTACATGTTCTCTTGAGACCAGGATGTATGTTATGGTGCATGTGATCTCCTAGGAGGATATGGTTAGATCATGTTGTCATGATAGGTTCCTGATTCTGTAGTTGGAGCTTTAACATTGATCGTGTGTGATTCTCTTTGTATTGAGTACATTGATCATTTGCTTGATTACTTCATGATGGTGTTATGTTGCATTTGGAGTTTGGCATGGATTGATCGGTTACAGGTGCTCGTGGATACTTAGAGATGTAGGTGATGGTTGGAGTTCTCTTGTGATTAGAGACATTTTCTTGAGAAAATTACTCTTTGGAGGTTTCAGTATGAAGACCGAGGGAGCCTTCACCTAGATATGGACGTGAGTTCATGATGGACCAATAGAGGAGATTGTTCTTGGAGTGAGTCATGATGACTTGGTTATCTTGGAGGAGCATTCTCATTCCCACTCTTGGTCTACTCGGCAGCTTATGATTTGAGAGGTATTTTCCCATTATATCTTTCAGATGTGTTGTGTTTTATGCTTAATCTTTCATAGACATGGATCTTGAGCTATGATAGTTAGTTTTGGAGGATTCATTTTGAGAGATGTTATGGTATGGTTATCTCCTTGTGCATTTGAGTTTATGATATCATTCTTTGATGAGGATTGTTAGGAGATGGTTTATGGGTTGATTTCTAGTAATGGGGATGGTTATCTATGAGTTTGATCTTCTTATTTTGAGAGGCTTACATCCATGTTGGCATTGTTACATTGATTTATATGTTGTACTTGATCTATGAGATTGGGTGTTATGGATGTTGTTAAGACTTTTCAGTTGGAGTTGTTTAGGAGATCATACTTGACACGGCGGTACACTTTTTGAGGTGTTGGTAGGACATTATGGTTTACAGGTTTCCCTCTTCATGGTTTCTCCTTCCAGATGTTCATGTTTTGGGAGGATGGTGGCAACATGTTGTGAGAGATTATGCAGCTTTATGGGTTGCATGTGTGAATCATTGTAATTGTTCTTGGTACTTCATGCTTGATTGACTTATCACACCTTGATGTATAGTGTGGATTGGTAGACTTGATATGCTTTGACATTACCTATGCAGTGGTAGTTCCTAGATATGTATATTCTTCATTGATGGGTTTTATATAGGGAGCTTGGTTGTAGTTTATAGGTTGCATATGTTCTTGGCATGAGTTTTGATGTATTGATACCTTGGAGGTATTGATGGTTGGA
>VDFB02007237.1:0-71914 GCA_007258455.2 Sequoia sempervirens | reverse complement strand
AGGACCTTTTGTCGAATGGAGAACACTGGGCGACAGTTTGATCTTATCGGGCTAGCTCACGGGTGTCAGGGAGAAGTCCCAACAAATGGTGTAAGTCTCGCCGATGTCGGGCTAACGCTAGGGCTTCGGTGAGATGTCCCAGCGAGTATGTAATGTCTCACCGACAATGGCTGCTCTCAGGTGTCAAGGCGAATGTCGAAGTAACTCATGGGTCATAGGGAGATGTCTCAGTGATGAAGCTAAGTCTTGCCAACAGATTGTATCCTCGTGGTGACTTTGTGGTGACAAAAGACTTCACTGGGAAGTCTTAGCAAAAGTCATAAGTCATGCCAACAGAAGTCTTCGTGCCATTCCTTGGCACCGTGAGAAACATCTTGGCAAAGGGCTTGTGTCTTGGCCGAATTTGATAAGACATGATGGAGCTCGTGAAATGTCATGGCAAAAAGTCATGAGTCTTGGCTGGATAGCAAGTCTCTCGCGAAGACTTAGGAACCTGGAGAGTTGGTCATGGCGATAGGCACTCCAGTCTTGGCAATATGTGCATCTTTTGGGGAAGTTCTGCTTTGGTATGACATCCTCACCAAAACCATGGGAGTCTTGCCATTGTGGTGAAAGGCTTCGGAGTAGCACAAGGTTGTTGGCAGAAGGTCTTGGTGAAGACGAAGGGTCTTGTCGATGGAATGTCTGATCACTGTGACTTATACATTTGATATGAGTCTCGCCGATAAGGGAAACCTTTGCCGATAGGATCGAATTGGATATCGATGGTTTCGTTATGTCATGTAACTGTCGTTATAGCATCTTGCTGACTCGTGGAAGCTATAGCGATACCGATAGAGAAACTTTGTGGCATCGGGGAGACACTGTGAGTGTCTCACCGATATGCCAACAAAGTTGAATGCCGTTGACCGTGTGATCATCCTGTGTGGCATCCTGCTGGTCCAATCAGAGGAAGGAGTTTTTTCAAACTAAAGTCGATTGTTTCTTGTAACTGTTGCAGCGCTGGAAAAAATAACATGCAGGGAAAAATCAAGACTCGAATGGAAACTATCTATGGTTGGCATTGGCGGATAAGGATGCACAAAATATTTAAAGCAGATTGATTTTGTTTTGTATGCAATGAACAGAGTGAGAGAATTGAGTTGTGAAGGGAGAGCATTGTATGTAACTAGTTGAACAGTGAGAATAAAGCTACTGTGACTAACACCAAAAAGTTGTCTTTCTGATTGTATGTAATTTTGTTACTGTAATACAAAGAGATACAGCTTGGTGTGGTGGGTATTTTCCCGAAAGGGTTTCCCACATAAAATCTGTTGTTTGATTTGTCTTTGTGTATTTGCTCTATTTCTTTTATTCCTTCATGTGTGTCTTAATTGGATTGTAGTTAGAAAATTAAAAGTACTATCTGCTTACTCCCTTATGGTTTTGACGTTAGGAATGTTGTTTCCGCACCTTTGCTTTCCTTACAATGTATTCTCTATTTGGGGGCTATCTTTTGAGGTTTTTGCCGACATGGAAAGTCTCAGGTCTCCAGTGGTGTTTTTGAAAAAAAAAAAAAAAAAAAAAAAAAAAAAAGTGCAATGTGTTTTCCCCTTCCATTTTGTTGTTCCCTGCAGGGAGTGTGTGGTTGCTCAGGTGTCCTTGGGGTTTCTAGGTTGAGGAAGAGGCTTATTTTTGGTTTTTCTCAGTGTAGTAGGATGGGTTGGGGGCTTTATTTGTTGGCCTTTTCTTCTTCTCACTTCCTCTAGGTTGTTCGATGCGTCTATGTGTTCTCTATTTGGGGGCTAACTTTTGGGGGTTTTTTTGGCACGGTTGTGGTTTCCAAATGGTAGATGGACTTTAATGCTTATTATCTTGGCTTGGAGCCTATTTTGGGTGGTTGTCCCATAAGATGGAGTGGTTGTGCTACTCAAATGAGGTTGTTCTCTTCCCTGTGCTCTGTTGGGTTAGGTGTGGGGCTGCACTAGTGTTATCATGGGTTTTTCTTGTTGAGAGAAAAGATAATTTTGAATACCCAGATGTTGTTGTTGCTATTGTTTGCTAAGGTCATCTTTCTCACTGCAGTCTCTTCCTTCTCTCTAAATACTAGGTCTTCTTTTGAGGTGAAGGCCTCTCCTTTGGAGGTGGAGGCCTCTCCCTCTTGGGTTGAGGTGTATTATGTGGATTAAGGAGGATCCCATTTCTGTTGAGGTGGAATGTTGGTATGTTGGGGTGTTGTGGCTATGTTGGGTTGGATGAGCTTGGTCTTGTCTCCTATAGAGGTGGAGTGAGCAATTGGTTTTTATACAACATGCGTGGAGCCTCGAGCTCTTGTGATGATCTCTCCTATAGAGGTGGAGAGGGGATGTTGTTGGGCAATATTTTGTCTACTTTTGGGGCTCTCCTTCTATAGACATATAACATAGTTCTTTCTACCAGTTGTATGGAGAGAATAATCTTCCTGAGTGACTGGTATGCTATCGCCTAGTTGTTGCAGGCTTTTCTTTTGGGTTCAAGGTCCCTGCCAAAACCTGGTTGTATTGGGTTGTTGGTCCCGTCAAAACCAATGGGTTCAAGATCCATATAGTATCTGGGTTCTATGTTGGAGAACTGATTTTGGTTGTTGGTTTGTCTTTGTTTCACTACTAGGCTTTATTGTATTCTCTTTAGGCAGCTTGTCCACCCTTGTTAGGGTTTCGGGTCCCTTCAAAACTTGATGGTTTCAATTCCATTCAAAACTTGTTGTATATGGTTTTGGGTCAATTCAAAAACTATTTCTCCTCCTATCAAAAACATTATATCATACCTGAAATTTTGGAGAAATTTTATTTTTATCAAAAAAATTAATTATTGAAACTTTAAAATTTTAATTAATTTTTCAATTCTAATTTTTTAAGAATAAATAGATTAAAAAATCATATTCATTGAGAATTATTTTACTATGGATTCCCAATCATCTATCATTTGCTTGTGATTCCTAGAATGATTAAATAAAATCAATTTTAAATAACTATTATAACTAAAATTATTAAATATTACATATTAATAAAAATAAAGTTATTCATGATTAATTACCTAAAATTAAAATTACTCAATATATTGCAAATAATAAGATTTGTTGAACATGACCTATGATTTTATTTTACATTTTCATAATCAATTTTCAACTAATAAATTCTGATGTCAAAATGCAAAGACCAATTTCATGTTTTATGGAAATGGTTCTTAATCTAGTATGCATTGTGTGTTAGATAAGAATGGATAAGTGGACTATAACATGGGATTTATAATTCTTTACAATTCTCAAATTAAATGAAGACATATAAAATAATCTTTATGCCAAAATTAACTGATTTGTAATATATTCAAGTTAGGCTATTCAAATTGATATCTTCCAATACACACATATGTTGGCTTTAACTTTAATACATATGTATCAATATGTTTGATTGATTTTCCAATATCTCTGTTCATTATGATCTACTCCACCTACTTTATCCTACGTAAAGTCCAAAATCATAAGATTCACCCTCTACTATGAAGTAAACCTCACGTTATTTCCTACTCGCTTATTAGCACAATTTCCCTTTCTCGACTCAATCAAACAATTTCAAATATTACTGATTATTTATACCTCACATAGCATTCCAAAAAAAAGGTTTGTTTCTTTGTTCCCATTGAATAACCATTTGTGGTGCACCCTATCAACTAATTGTTGCATGCGTGCGTGTGGGAATGCTAGTTAATAAAACTTGTGTTAGTGGTTAATTTGAAAGTTGAAAAAAAATGTGCTAATTGACCTTCTATACCTCTTCTCCATACCCATTACACATGAAAGTGCAGATGAAAGCTGCAATCGGATGGTTCAAAGTTGTGATACATCTCAAGAACCAGCAGAGCTATGAAATTGGCCCACGAATAAAATTATCCTCTTGTATTGGGAAAGTCGCCCCGCCCACGGAATCAGTGTATTTCTGGTATGGACGAAACTACCGCGCAGCTACCCCACACTCTAGAGGGCATCTATTTCTCCGTCAAACAAATTAGGTACAATTTCATCGTCCGGGGGAGGTAGGGACTAACGATAGAAGACAAATATGTCATTTGCTTAGAAGCTTCAAAGCAGGAAGGACGCAAAAGAGGGGGAAATCGACACGAAGTAATTGAGATAATTGATCGTATCTTCCTGATGAGCCACACCTATAAACCAGAGGGGTTTGTTCTAGGCTGCCACTCGCGAAATCTATTCCTCCCGTTTGGCAACTTTTCACTTCTTCCGCCCTGTTACAGCAGTACTATCTTCATCCTTTCTTTTACACTGAGTGTTTGCAGTATTCCAGAAAGAGTAAAATAAGATCCATGGATAGGCGGGTGAATAACTCTCTTTCTAAGTGGCCATCAAAACAGTTCATTAATTGATAGAGCATCGTACAATAGGAGAAGAAGCTGTAACAAAGGGATGAAATCTACTGGTAAGCAACCGGGCAGGCCGAAGACAATGGTTGGCACTGCCAAGCCTTCTCACATAATATCTAAACTCAGCACTGTCTCCGGCGGAACGACATCAAGCACTAGAATCATCCCGAACATTCGAATTGTGCAAATTTTCGCTCCTCTGATTTTCGACACTGATCCGGCCAATTTTCGTGCGCTAGTCCAGAAGCTCACTGGAAAGAAACCGACGCCCAAGAAGCTGAAAGGTTCAGTCGGCTCAAAGAAGAGCGATTCTATTCAGTTCAAGAGAAGTATAGTTCAAGATCAATCTGCAGAGAGTCATTCCCACGCCTCAACAGTTACTGATAAGCATCTTTTTCCAAAGAAGGCTACGGAAAACGAGCACCATGTAGCGGCTCCTCTAGCAGCAATCGAGTCGGATTCATTGGAGGACGGAGTGCAAGTGTGTGATAATTTTTCTGAACTTTTTGGTGGATTAGAAGAGCTAAAATTCTTCGGCAGCCCCCGAGATTCAGGGTCAATTCTACCAGAATTTCCCACGATTTATCCTCCTACGGCGGAAGAGATAGATTATTGCAGTAGCATTTTTATGGCCCTAAACTGTAGCGGATTTAGTTACTTTTATCAATAATAGCCCTTGAATTGTTTATTTGGGATTTCCAGTAAGAGCGTCGTCGTGAACATTTGTCTTCCACGGTGTTAGCATAAGCAAGTGGTACATATGAAAATATTTATGGGTGTCTTCTGTATAAAGATATCCCATGCTTTTCTTTCTTATGGTGTCTTCATCGAAGAGTCGGAGCTGCTCGGCAATGGTTTTACTGCAGGTTCTTTTATTAGGGTTTTAGTAAATGACTGTATATGGGGCAACAGTGCACGTTTAATGTAAATATATCTGTTTTTATTACTTTAAATATCATCTAGTTCAATATCAAATAGTGAATAGTAATTTTATTTTGTATTTGACTATTAAAATGGATGATATTTAACATAATTTAGTTGTAATTTTTTTCCAATTTGTTTAATAAAAATTATCTATGTGTACACTTTTGTTTGAACTTGATAAATAAAAATTACTCTAATTAATCATGAAAGTGGGCCAATCTTTTTAAAACCTCTTAGAAAAATAAAATAAAAATATACCATGCCAATATAGTTACTATACTATTTTATGAAAATGATTGTTGGCATAAAAACACCTAAAATTCAAAACACAATAGGTTGGATGCACAATGTATTTCTAAAATCTAATGAATACATTGTAGATAACTAAAGTTGTCCACATGTCCACACTCAACTTCACCCTATCCTAACATTAATTAAAAAAATCAATTATTTAATTAGCATTGCTTATCATCCTTCAACTATTAATTATATATAAGTTATTTAATTATTTAATTAATTAATCCTTTAACCTTATTCATCACCCATAGTTCAATGAATCAATATATTTATAATCAATCAAAGCTTAACTTTTCTATCTTATATTTAATTCCTTTTTCCAACTCAATATAATTAGTTGTTTAAAATAAATAAATTAACTAATCAATCCATCACACGTTTCTAAACATGATTAATTTAATTAATCACAATAATCCCATTTATTCCTAAAATCTTATAATAAAATCCTAGCCATTCATTTATTTTGTAAAACCTTAACCTATTACACTACAAATGTGATATCTCACATGTGAGAGGGTTTTATTCAGATCTCCCTTCCACATGTGAGGAGCCACATTTCTCAATCTCTTTGTTGGAAGTTTGAGGAGATTTCCATTGGTATGTTTGTCGGCAGCATGAGCATAATACAATTTTGTCATTGATGTCAAAATTGAGATTTAATGTGAAGATTGATGTATAGTTGGCTGGTGAAGCATAAGTGATTGAGGTGATGGAAATCTAGTATGCAAATGCAAGAGTTTTTCTTCAGTACAAAAAAAATGTGTTGGATATTTGGCTAAGTCCATAATATAGGCGTTTAGTGTGTGCAAAGTATCAGTTTTTAGATTCGTATTACTCCACCTTGAAAAATTTTGGTCTACAGTTGTAAGGTAATTTTAGTGTATGTTAGAGGAATCTAAATAAATTTTTTTATGTCTTTATGTCCTCTAGAATTGAAGATAATGATGACAGTGTGTCGGGTCTACTAGTGATAGTGTTACTAGTATAGAGTACATGTTAGGATAGATCTACATTTCGCCATGGAAGAATATTTGGTTATGCATATTTGAGGGACTATTTACAAGTATCAATAGTATATGTGGTCCAAATGGTGAGTGTTTTTGAGCTTTGAGTGTCAATTTGTGGATGAATAGTTGGTGTATTTTAGTGCTACTCCATCAGTAGAGCCAGCCTAATACGTTTGGTGGTGTGTGGAGTTAAAGGAACTGTTTATTGGTCTTATGGAGTTATGATGGGTCCCCTTTAACCTATTTTGATGTGTAAAAGGTTTTAAATTAAGGTGTGAATTGTGTGTGTTTGAATCTTGAGGTGACAAGTCATATTATGCATGATACATCTAGTTAGGATGACCTAATTGATATTGCAAGTGTTTGTGGATGTAATGTGTATAATTGTAAGATTATTTTTGATGTTGATGTGAATATGTATGTAGTATGTTGCAAAGTATGTGAGTATAGTGTGAATGTGATGCAAAGATAAAGACATGTAGAGTTTGGAAGTTGTGTAGTATGTGTAACACCAAATATCTGCAACTTTTATCTCTATTCCATGTGTATCATCATGAAGTTAATTAAAAGAAGGAAAATAAAAAGGTATTCTTTATGAAATAATCACTTATGCTCTATAAACATAACAAAAAAAACTAGTTGAAATCCTGAGCATAGTGAATAATATATTCCATAGTAGATTGGTGTCACTTGTGAGAAGTGACCCTTTCCCAACCCTTGATAATGTCAATGATGAGGATGCTTTGGAGATAAAATGAGATGCACAAAATCAGTTCTCAATTGAAGAGAGTGACTTTGCATAAGATTGGTGGATCAAGTTGTGGAGATGAAATGCTAAGATTGTGGAGTGAAGTGGAAAAAATCAGTTCTCAATTGAAGAGATTGAATTCGCATGAGATTTGTGGATGGATTGGATGAAGAATAAGCCCTCTACTTATACATTCTCAAGTTGGGAGAGTGCTCATAAGAGATCAATGTGCGATAATGTTTTAGCCAATGAGATGGAGCCACTTTTCACCTTGTGGTAGGATGAGGAATGAGCACATTTTGGTCAATGTGCCAAAGAGGGGGAGATTCAAATTTGAAATTGAGAGTTAAATGCTAGGTTTGACCTTTGCAAGAGGCATGTAAGAGCCATGTAAGAGCTCATAAATGCTTTGTTGGATGTACATGTCAACTTGTTTTTGAGTTCAAATTTGATTGAATATTCCTCAAAGATGCCATGTTGATGGAAAATGCTGATTTTATAAATGAATTAAAATGCTTTATTGGTGAAAGTGGGAAAAGCTAGAGGATGTGATGGGTGGTTAGATTAGGTTAATCGGGATTAGATTAGCTTAGATGATGATTAGATGCTTTGACCCATTTGACTTAGATATTTTGATTTATTTAAATAAAAAAGGGATGGAATACGCATTTGGATTTCAATTAAATAAAGTTTGGTTTATTTAATTAAAAGGGTGATGTGAGACTTAAATTAAACAAAGTTGATTTACTTAATTTAAATGGATAACCTTAGGCATGAATTAAATAGACTTGATTTACCTAGTGAATGGATTTGATGAGCTTGATTTATTTAATCAGGGGATGAATATGAACTAATTAAGTGCATAATGCTAATTTCACGTGTCTACATTTTTCCCCTCTTTCAAGCAATGTACTTGTTGCGTTGGTTCAAAGAATAAACTTTCTGCAATAAAAAATTGAATAAATTTCTGATTTTTTCAGATGCCCCAGCAGAAAGAAGTACACTAGTACATTTCCCCCTAGAGAGATCGAGCAAAAAGATTCAATTTGAGGGTCGATCTCGCGATAAAGAGGTTCAAGATGGACATATGGATGGTGATGCCAATGAGATGATGATGCGATAATGCCTATATGATTATGTAATAGATGTTTTATGCAAATGTATGATTTATGAGATGCTTAGACTAACATATCTATATTATGATGATGACTATGTATGTGAGATGATATGTCGAATGTTGATGGTTTGTGGATGTAGGATGGATGCAGGATGGATGCATGATGGATGCATTGGTGATGTTATGTTAGTGTGGAGAGAAGAAAGAAGAAATGAGATGATGACAAGAGGATCCAACAAGTCCATGATCTGATGAGACTTTATTAGAGATGATGATAGTGATGATAGATGATGATTTTCTTATCAAAGATTGGAATTTTAAAAGGGTCACTTACCTTATGTTTGATTACACATATAGATATGATGCATCAAGGTAGAAAGAACCAGGATGGCGTTGTACCTAGTGCGACAGACTTTGACTTGACAAATAGATAGGAGTATTCTTGTTCACACTTGACATACAAAAACCTTGCTAGGACGTACCTAACAAAGCAAGCATTCACCAATTTATATTACAAGAACGTCCAACAAGCATAGTAGACAAAAAGATACTGATCGTTTCCCCATTCCTATCTCTCTAAATCCTTTGTTCGGATATCATCAAGAGGTCCTTGGAATGAGTGCAATAAGATAAATCAAAAGAAGAGATCAAGTACATAGACAAGCCAATGTTCTTCATACCTCTAGCCAAAGAGATTTTATTTTGATAGGATAAGAATCCAAGGTGATATCCAAATGATGCCCATTGTCTGAACGATATATCCTAGGACATGCATTGTATAGGATGATGATGGTTTGATAAGTTGATTGATATTTGTTGATATAAGGTTGATTGACATGTTTGAAACGATTAAGAGTATTTGCATTTAAGGGTTTGTTGCCTGTTTTGATTTTGTAGTTTGAAGTTTTATTTGCTGGTCGTGGATTATTTCATTTATGCTGCCAAAGGATGAAAGCGATGATCAATTTATTATGGATGATTGATTATTGTGAGTGATAGCCAGATGAGACAAAATGGATTTTTTCAAATATTTGGATGTTTTGACATTTTGGAATGCTTTGAGTCGCTTTTTGGTTTTGGATTTTTCAAATGTTTTGATTTTGATTTTTTGAATGTTTTAGATTTTGTGTTTTGAATGTTTTGGATTTTTGCGTCTCGAGGGCTGATCAAAGATTAGCCTTGCCTACATTTAAGCTTCGTGAGATGACGTGAGTCCATATTCTTTTGATGTTTTCCACTTTTTGAGTGTTTTTTGGATTTTTATATTTTGGATGTTTTGGATTTTTGATGTTTTGATTTTTTGGATTTTTCACATGAATTTGACTATTTGGATATGGACATGTGTCGATATCGCCGCTTTGGGATTTTTTTAAGACCAAGCTAATGTTCACTGATCGAATCGATGGATTGATGATAATAACATTGTTGAGGATACACAACAATGCAAGGATAGTGATAAGCAACACAAGAATATTCGATGATTTTTTTATTGGATTTGATTGATCATGATTGATGAAGCTTGATTTGGAACAAAAAGTTGTTTCAAATGATTTGATGTGATGATGCAAATTAGATGTATATTGATTGTTTGATCGATGTTATAAAAGATGACATTTGATAAGGAACATCTTCTTGTCAAAAATATGCCATGGGCTAGTGATTTGGATTTTGCTCATAAGTTCTTTGACTAGTTTGGTTTCACATTTGTCAATGTTCTAATCACCACATAAGTTGGAGGATACAGATCAAGATTTATTCCTGAAGTGAGATCTAAATATCTACCCCCAGTTCTAGCAATGTATGGAATGCGATGGGTGGATACCTGGATAGGTGTATGGATGGATGGATATGGTAAGTACGCAAAGGATGCCAAGGATTATCTTGCGATAAGATAAGGTGTTCAAATAAACAATGCTCATTTTGATAATGTTTCATGGCTCAAATAACATTGGGTAGGATAGGATCAATGAAAATGACCCATGTCAAGATGTTTACCATAAGCAAGCATAAAGTGTTCCCCATAATTTCATCAAGATCAATATAACTTGGATGATGGATGCAAATAGATGAAAATGGATTGGATAAATGGTTCATGGATGCATGGATTTATTATGGATAAGACAGATGGAATGTTGGCTTTATTATGGATGTGATAAGATGCTTTCACCTGAAGTGGCGCACGTAGATGCTCGATTCTACACATGACGCCTTTTTGCCAGGTTTTCGTCATGGTCTTTCCCAAAGCGCCGCCCATGCAATTTTCACTAGAGGATAATTTTTTTTCTTTACTGATTTCAATCGTTTTTCTTATATGTTTGTATTTTCATATTTTTCTATTTTTTTGGTTTTTCTGAAAGATTCATGTTGACCCACCTAGTGGTGTCGATGTAGATGCTTCTTTCATAATGTGCCATTGGTTTCCTTCCTGAAGAAGTTGCTTTGCTAAGATACATGCACTTGAATGCAACTTTTGGGATTTTTGATTTGCTTTGTTGATACTAGAGTTGACTTTGTCTTGGTGCATACATCGCGATAGAGTGTCTTCTGAATCCTTATGATGAAGGGTCATTGCCAATACATGGTCAATGTGAGAATTGGATATCATGCATAGAGGCATGGATGGAGTGTGTTTAGGGATAAAAGATGGATTGGTTGACAGTTTGGAACATTTGACTCTCCAAACTTGGGAAAATGAGCAATGATGGGTGGATATGGAAGTGTGCATGGAATTAGGACCAACTGCTTGATACACTTTGTACGTTGCTTGAGAAGCCTGCTTTTTCCTTTGTGGACATCTTTGATGGATACTTTTCCCTTTTTTTTTCCCCCATAGTTTCTTTGACTAATGGAGTTTGATAGGGATAATCTTTCTTTCTATTCTTTGGTATCCACTTGTATTTTATTTTTCCATTATTCTTCTCAACTTCTTTTGCTTTGATAATGTTCTTTGTGCTTTGATTCAAATCTTTATTTTGACATTGGTCCCAATTCGTGGATGGGGTGATGGGTGGATGAAGATTCATGACATGGTTGGTTGTAGTATCGACATTGGTTTCATCACAAGGATTCTTGTGCTCCCTATATTGACACTTGCTTGAGACATAGTTGCCCCAGTATTGTGGAAGTAGTACCTTCATGCCTTGATTCGCCTGTTCTGAGATGTCTTGTTCAGTAAACATGCTCTGACAAATGACCACTATAGATGACATTGTTTCAATTTTCCACTCTGCTATCTCTGGATTATACTGTTCTATCTGACTGCTTCCTTGAGTGGATAATGTTCGATATCTTTATTCATGATGTCCTTAGTCTGAATTTGTGATATATTTGATACTATTGTTGACAACTCTGTTTGATTGTAGGAATCAATAACCTCTCTTTTTGTGTAATAATGTCAGGAGTAAAGGGATCCTATTTTGAATGAAGATCATCTACGTGTCTATCCATAGAAAGCATCTCATGGGTAGATGGAGGAATATGTGCATTATGTATAGATAGGAGAGTGTCCATTAGATCATTGTAGTATCTTGCAGATACAAATTCTTGATCTTGAATGATTTCAGAGTTGCTTTCATCATGCTTTGGATGGGGTGATGAGTGGATGAAGATTCATGAGTGGTAGGTTGTAGTATTGACATTCAGTGTCATCATAAGGACTCTTCATTCTCCTATGTTGACAATTGCTTGAGACATAGTTTCCAATATTGTGGAAGTAGTACCTTTGTTCTTTGATTCTTCTTGTTCTGAGATGTCTTGTTCAATAAGCATTCTTTGATAAATAGCCAATGTAGATGACGTTAGTTCAATTTGTTGCTCTACTAACTCTAGAATATCATGTTTTATCTAACATATTTCCTTGAGTGGATAATGTTGGATATCTCATACGATGTCCTCGGTCCGAATTTGGGATATATCGATCTTGATGTTGACAACTCAGTTTGACTATAGAAATCAATAATCTGCTCCTTTTGTGTAATAATGTCAGGAGTAAAGATATTGTTCTAAATAAAGATCATCTATGTGTCCATTGATAGAAAGCATCTCATGGGTAGATGGAGGTTATGTGCATTTGTAGAGATAGGAGAGTGTTGATTAGATCATTGTAGTATCTTGCAGATACAAATTCTTGATCTTGAGTGATTTCAGAGTTGCTTTCATCATGCTTTGGATCAAGTTCTTGACATGAGTCAGTTTCAAAGGATGGATTGCTTACAAATGGTTCTTGGATATCTTCATTAGGCATGGGAAGTGGCTTAATATCCTCTTGATCTTTGAGTGGACTTGGATCAGGTGTCAAGTTTAAGATTCTTTCAATATTAGCAAGCATGAGGTCGAAGGATGTCAATATGTCTTGGAAAGGACCATTGCTAGAATTTTGTGAAAGACATTGATCATACTTTGGAATAAATTCTTGAGATATTCCCTCTAACTCATAAGACAATGTAGAGACATTTTCAACATGATCATTGGTCGATGCCTCATTGGATGAGGCGAAAACATCTTTATTGATGGATAGATCTTGATCATTATTTTCAACAATTGTGGTGGAGGGATTTCCAATGTCTTCAACCATAGGGTCAAGTGATGTTGGCATTTCTTTTATTGGATCATTGTTGGTTGGTGGACTTTGATCATGATTGAAAAGTGACTCTTGACATATGTTGATTTGATCATTGGATGAAGTAGAAATAGCTTCAAGGTGCTCAGTGATGGATTGATCTTGATCATTTCTTTCAACAATTGTGGTGGAGGGATTTCCAATGTCTTCAACCATAGGGTCAAGTGATGTTGGCATTTCTTTGATTGGATCATTGTTGGTTGGTGGACTTTGATCATGATTGAAAAGTGACTCTTGACATATGTTGATTTGATCATTGGATGAAGTAGAAATAGCTTCAAGGTGCTCAGTAATGGATTGATCTTGATCATTGCTTTCAACAATTGTGGTGGGGAGATTGTCAATGCTATCACCAGTGGTTGAATGTTCATCGTTATCCCCAATAGTTATCATTTTTTGTGTTTGTGCTTGTGTTTGTTGGGTAGCTTGAGAGGCTTGGGCAGCTTGAGAGGCTTGTTGCACTTGTTGAGCTTGTGTTGCTTGTTGTGGGGCTAGATATTGTTGGATGGCCTTTTGGTAGGATAGGTGAGCTTTTAGCGCAATGTTATATTGTCTTGCTACATTTGGTTTTGGTGGCAGTGGTGGTGGATTCAAAATTGTGTTGGATGTAGTGACAAGTCGTTGAGATACATTTGGAGTGATCATGAGGGTTTGAGATACGATGGGTGTGATAGGGGTGGTTGGAGTGATCGAGGTGATAGGTCCTTGGGAGACCACATTTTGATTTTTTGGGATTGATGTTCTCATTTGATTAAATACCATCTGTTGGTGCGATGTCGATGGTATATTCAAAGGATTTGATGTGATGAATTGATTAGTGTTAGATGGATTGATTTGGATGGAGTGATTGGTGTTATGTAAAGGGGGAAGCCCTAAACCAAGGAATGATGTTGATATGGGTAATGGTGGTGGAGATGTCTCTTGGCGTAATGACTCGACTATTTTGGTAAGTATAGCAATTTGATCTCGCCAAATTTGATCTTGACTCCCTTGATATAGTTGATTTAGGTTTTGTTCAAGCAGATCTAGGATGCATACTTGTGATTTTTGAATGGGATCATGACCAAATTGATTTTGGACAATGTTCTAATTTGGGATGGTGTTCAGATTTGGCATTATAGGTTGAAATTGAACATTGTCTTGATTTAGGTAACTTTGATTTTGCATGGTGTCACCTTGTCTTGGAGTCGTTAACATATTGTTTGGACTCTGAACAACATTTGTGTGATTTGCAAACATATCTATCCCAAATTTTACCAAGTTTGGATTCAAAATGTTCATGTTTGGTAAAGTTGTAGTTGGTACATTTGCATTTCGCATGTAGGGATTTGATGGGATGATGTTCATTTGAAGGCTCATGCATTGATTGTTTGGTTGATAGACTTGTAGGTTTGGATTTAGATCTACCATCAGGAAATGTGTTCCAATCTTTGATTTGGGTATACTCACACTTTTTGTACCATTGACATTTGTAGAAGGTAATGATCCCATGAATGGATTGTATAAGTGTTAGTTTTGATAATCAATCAGCATTGTAAGGCTTTGAAAGTTTAATTGATTTGGATTACTTATGATATATGGATCAAGTTTGTATTCCATGTTCTTCTTGTGTTTTGACCTTGTTGTAAAACTGACTTGTAAGGTGTTTAGGACCAATGATGAGATGAAGGATGAAAGGGGTGAATGATGAGTGTTGAACGTTTAGGGACTTTGTATCAATGCTAGACATAGGGTTTTATTTTGATTGTTTGATTTGGATAATAAACTTGTAAACCCTAAGATGTTAGATGTTATCTTAGGATGAACTTGTTCAAAGGGGTGCTAATTTAACTAGAGGTATGAGAAAGGATGCATTCCCATACTTCTAACCAAACTAGGTGATTTCAATTTTGTTGATTTACCCAAGTCTAGAATAATGTTTCCAAAGCTCTAAAGTTGTTTATGGGATGAGATGATAAATGTTTGAAATGGATGAAATGTTTTATTTGATCATAAATGAACCTAGGAAGGACTTGTTTCTGAGACCAAGATAGTTAAGAACATTCCTTTCTCTAAAAGTAATTCAAAATAAAAAGATCAATGTTTGCGTTAAAACCATATGACCAAAAGATGCCAAGCACATATGTGGGGTCCAATTGATTTAATCTTTTCTTAATGTATTCTTTTTTACCACAAACACTTCTTGATTATCTTTCGAACTAAATTTCCAATTTCCTAATTTTCTTTCATCCCACAAAATGCATTATGCGAGAATCGAGGAAATCAAGGCAAAGGTTTCCTAATGTTGACCTTAGTAGGAGAAAATTGAGATGAAATCCAAATGTTTAGAAGCCTCTAAGGATATGAATCCCAAGGGAAAACAATAACATGTGAATTTGTTCAAAGATATTTGCTTCTCCTAAAGGGTTTGAGATTTGATGCTCATGTTAATGTTGGTTTTCCAATGTTTTCGATCAAAGCACTGTGTTTTCAAACTGACTCACAAGCAATATAACATCCTGGCTCAATTGGTACGTTTTTCTTAGTGGGCTTGCCTCATGCCCTTCGTAGTAGAAGAGATGATTTTACATGGAATCGAGGAAAAATATATAGGTGTGTTAAGAATGAAGTATTAACCTCTATATTTTAACCAAGATCGGACATGGCAAGTAACTTCTTGGAATCTAAGTTCCAATGCACCACTTTTGATAAACTCGGTGAATGAGTTAATAAGCCACTACAAAAAAGGGTTTTATTTCAGACTTTCCATTCGTGGAGATTGAACCATACGTCGAGAGTCCCCTTTTGGATCCATCTCGTTAGAATCAACTGCGTGATATTGGCATTTACTCCAATACCCACATTTATATCCCAGCTAGAAATACTCTCAGGTTTAGAGTGATATTGGTTGAGTCATTTCCTTGGGTGAGTACTTTTTCCCCAAGGCAGGCCCTCTAAGATAAAAAAAAAGTGAGTAAGACATTATCCATAACTCGATCAATCTTTGTTTGCAACACAAAGAGAGAGAGTGTACACAATAATGCTCTACTCACACTCACACAATGTTTTGTTTGATTTTAAACCCAAAATGAAGTGTGGGGGTAATTAATTACACAATTTAATGTCACCAAAATCCTTTTGATTCTCAAGATCGCCGTGAGGCATGAGAGAAGTGCATACGTCTTTTGGTGATATTACTTTGTGTAAATAATTACAAAACAATAAAGATACACATTCATTTTATCCTTCAAAGAAATGATTCGATTCATTTTAAGCACCAAAGGAAAGGTGAGGATTTGATTGTTCAATTTGTTACTCCAAAATTGTAAAACTAGTGAGTTTGACTAAGTTCTTTTTAAGCCCCTTTCTCACAAAAATAAAAAATGTTCCTTTTAAGAGCCCCAAACGATGTAAGTTGATTTAAAACAGAAAACTAAAACATAAAACAGAATCCTTGAGCATTTAAAAATTCTTTATTGATTTCAAGTTTGATGCTCAATTTATCTCCAATCTTTCTTTTGTTTTCACTTGATTCCAATGTTTGGTTTCGACGTCAACCTTCACCTACAAAAGTAAAAACACAAAATCAGATTTTCTTGAAAATCACAACTATGTTTAAGATCAAGAGTACACCACTATTTTCACAAAGATAAATTACATTTTTCATAATTTTTTTTTGTAAAATAGTGGTTAGAATGTTTAAAAAAGAAAAAAAATCCTACTCTAAGCAATTTCAAGTTGGAAGTTCCAATCAATATTGAAATATTCAACGTTGGCCAATAGCTAGCTATTCATTGATTGACTCCAAAACAAAATAGTGATTAATTTATTATGCAAGGACTGATAAAAGACTCTTCCTTCTAGGCTCGATTTGAAAGATTAGAAAGCACATGGAGGTGTTAAGCATTATAAATGGTAATCAAACTAGTACATATCTTCTTGATATGTTATGAAATATCTTGATTTAGGTGCCACATGGGCCTTCATTGTCATTAGGAATGTGGTTGCAGTAAATGCTATACCAGTAAAAAAAGATTTTTCACCTTCATTATCATTAGGCACATGGTTGTAGTAAACACTACAATAGTTAAAAAGATCTTTCATAGCTGTAATGCAGCACTCAAGTCATTTTCAAATAGTTTTATTAGACAGGACACATGAACTGTGTGATAGAATTCCACAAAGAAAAGACGTATGCAAGAAACATTAAAAAAAATTCCCAACAACCCTTGACCAACATACTACCTTTTCCAGCATCCTTTCTGCCTATCCCATAAAAGCATTTCAAAATCTTATCAAGACAAACATGGATACTGAAAGTAGCCGGGAAACGCCATGAGCAAGACACAACTAAAAAAAATTAAGAGGCTCCAAGGGTTAAAATTTTGTGGGAAAGCAGATGTGGAGAAGAAAAATACTGCCATGGCTGAAGAGAACCATTCGAAGAAATTAGAGGAAGATATAATTTCAACTAAAGTTTGCTAATGATGTGGTCAAAACTTCTATTCATTAATATTTTCTTTCATTCAGATTTGACTAAGGTTCTTGTTGGTTGATATTCCTCACATGCCCTACCATAGCGCTTCCCTTTCCCATGTTAAAATAACACTCTGATTTTTTAGGCAATGATATTTAAACAATGTATTATCTTATATTCCACTTTGCTACCATCTTGATGAATTGGGTCAATGGACTCCCATAGGCATACACATGTTACGTTAAACCTTCCCCCAAGCGCTTTATTCAATAGATTCTGAGCAGAAAGTTACAAAGAATGGAGATGCTCAGTAGAACAATGGCACAAGCAAGAGACAACAGAAGAAGCTAAGGCAATCAGAGCAGCTCAATAATTTAGAAAAAGTAGAGATGGAGGAGAATAATGGCCTGAGCGGGTGACTTAGTCAAATGTTAAAGATAATGGTGCATGAGGCATTCAAAGAAACATATGTAATCATCGAGCATAAAGAGAAAAATATAAATCAATGCACTTGGTAAGTGTAAAACCGCGCCCAACGACCTGTAACTAGCCTTCTCCCAACCTATGCCATTCATTGACAAGACAAGTTAAATGTACTTCCAAATGCCAAAAGAAATGTACTCTCATGTGCGTGAATGTGAGCTTTAGAACTATGTATGGACATCCATCAAAAGCATAAAGCAGGTGGAAACAACAAGACTATGTGAGAAAGAATGTAGAGAAGGCACATTGACTATTGGACAGACTGCGTAAAAGAGATGTTAGTTCATAAAAAAAAACAACTATTGCAAGATTTGCACAGAAAGGATTTGTGAGAAGCTTAAGCACACGCTATTAGCAGGTGTAAAGAGAAATTCTTAAAAAAAAAAATTGCATCATCCCTCTGTGGTAGATGTGTATGCAATACGCGAAAGAATAGACAAGTAATATGAATTGTTTAACCACTTTACTATTAAGATTTCTACACATTTCTAAAATGACGACAAGCTAGTGAACAATATATGAATGAAATCTAGCAATATATATATATATATATCAGAGAGAAATTTTGAAAAGAACGGTGGGTGTGAAATGTAACACCAAATATTTGCAGCTTTTATCTCTATTCCATGTGTATCATCATGAAGTTAATTAAAAGAAGGAAAACAAAAAGGTATTCTTCATGAAATAATCACTTATGCTCTATAAACATAACAAAAAAAACTAGTTGAAATCCTAAGGAGCATAGTGAATAATCTATTCCATAGTGGATTGGTGTCACTTGTGAGAAGTGACCCTTTCCCAACCCTTGATAATGTCAATGATGAGGATGCTTTGAAGATAAAATGAGATGGACAAAATTAGTTCTCAATTGAAGAGAGTGACTTTGCGTAAGATTGGTGGATTAAGTTGTGGAGATGAAATGCTAATATTGTGGAGTGAAGTGGATAAAATCCGTTCTCAATTGAAGAGAGTGACTTTGCATGAGATTTGTGGATGGATTGGATGATGAATAAGCCCTCTACTTATACATTCTCAAGTTGGAAGAGTGCTCATAAGAGATCAATGTGGGATAATGTTTTAGCCTATGAGATGGAGCCACTTATCACTTTGTGATAGGATGAGGAATGAGCACATTTTGGTCAATGTGCCAAAGAGGGGGAGATTCAAATTTGAAATTGAGAGTTAAATGCTAGGTTTGACCTTTGCAAGAGACATGTAAGAGCCATGTAAGAGCTCATAAATGCTTTGTTGGATGTACATGTCAACTTGTTTTTGAATTCAAATTTGAGGGAATATTCCTCAAAGATGCCATGTTGATAGAAAATGCTGATTTTATAAATGAATTAAAATGCTTTATTGGTGCAAGTGGAAAAAGCTAGAGGATGTGATGGGTGGTTAGACATGATTAATCAGGATTAAATTAGCTTAGATGATGATTAGATGCTTTGACCCATTTGACTTAGATATTTTTATTTATTTAAATAAAAAAGGGATGGAATATGCATTTGGATTTCAATTAAATAAATTTTGGTTTATTTAATTAAAAGGGTGATGTGAGACTTAAATTAAACAAAGTTGATTTATTTAATTTAAATGGATAACCTTAGGAATGAATTAAATAGAACTGATTTACTTGGTGAATCGATTTGATGAGCTTGATTTATTTAATGAGCGGATGAATATGAACTAATTAAGTGCATAATGCTAATTTCACGTGTCTACAGTATGAAATGTGTTGATTCAGTATTTTGGGTTCTAGTGGAACTATATCTGTTGCATATTGTAGATGTACTATTAGTAATTCAAATCTTGGAAGTGAGTCACTCCTCTTTTTTGTTTTCACTTATTCACTGGATAGTGAGTCCTTCATACAGTGAATCCAAAAGGTAGTGAGTCATTATGTATTCTATTATGATTGGTTATAATATATTGTGAGCTAATCCTCACCATGGTTTTTCCCTTTTTGCATTTTCCACATAGAAAATCTTGTCTTCATGTGTTATGTGCTTTGATGATTACTTTCATAGTTTCTTTCATTACTGCAAATTGAAAATGACTTTTCAAATAGATGTTTATATGTTTAAGTGGTTTGAGAAAACACTAATTCACCCCCCCTCTCAGTATTCTAAGTGTTCAATAATTGGTAATAGAGATTGGTTCATTCAATTGGCTTGATCGCTAAGGTATATCTTGGAGTCAAACACATGGCTAATAGCATATATCTACCCCTCCAAAATAAACTCCTATGGTAGGATGTATTGAAGAAGATTGCATTATTAACATGGAAGGAGAACTCAAATCTTCCCTAGATAATTTTGATAAATAAAAATATAAGAACAATGATATGAAAAAGGATCTTAGTGATGCAGATGAATGGATTAAGATATTAAGAGAAAATCTAAAGAAATCTACATATATGATCAAAGAGCTCAATCAATCAAATGAGATCATTCCTAGCCTGAAATTGCAGATTGAAAAAAGTAAAAGAGTTGAATACTATCTAAATGCTAAACAAAAAATAAAATCTGAAAAAATGCTCAAAGCTTGAAAAAGAAGTTGTAACCTTGAGATCGGATCTGGAGAAAGAAAATATTCAAGAAGAAAATTCAAGGAGATTATTGCGAATCAAGAATCTAAAGACAAAGAAGGATTAGGATTTCATAAAGGTGTAATCTCAAAAGCAAATCAAATTACAAAAAAGGTTGATAAGATGAATGACAAGAAGAGCAACTTCAAAAAGGTCTAGAACCAAACGAGTGAATTCAATAGACCACCAATCAGACAACCAAATACACAAGCCTACCCATCTTTTCATGGTTATATGTTATTCCTCCAATAATTTTAGACATAAGGTTTTAGAATGTAGAAGTAGAATGAATTTGAATGCTCAATCATTTCCTAGACAATGTTTTACATGTAAGAGATTTGGTCTTTGATCTAGTGAATGTATAAATCAGATGTTGAATGGCTATAAAAATGGTATGAAGTTTCAATATTTATGAACCATACTTTTTTGGGTAGGGCTTATAGACCACTCTTGCCCTCTTAGGATGTTTCACCTAAAAGGAGAGAGATAAACCCCACATAAAGGATCTATACTAGGTTCACTCAAATTATGCAATCTATGATGTTATTTACATTAAATGGAATGAAATAAGTACAGTTAGATGATCTATTTGACTAATTATGAATGCAAAAGCTAAGATTTAACCAATGTTGGAAAACACAATGTGATATGCAAACATGAACTATGAATGAACAAATTCAAATAAGAAAAGAAGAAGATTGATTTAGAGTGCACCTAGGAAAAGAATGGAGAATATGTAATCTTTTGAATGTTGTCTAAGATTACTAAAAATCACCAATGGGACTCATTCGCCACTGATGGCGAATCAGTCCTACTTCTGATGAAAACTATCAGAAACTAGTCTCTGAGTGTTAGGATCTAGAATCTGACAAAATCTAGTTTTCTAACCTTAAGGTGGGACTCATTCACCACTAATGGTGAATAAGTCCTCTCCCAAAATTTTGTGAAATCAAGGGACAATTCTACAACACCAGATTTGAGGTTGTCTACTTGTCGGGTTGATGAAGTTGGTTCTGCAGAAAATGGATATAATGTCTTCTCCAAGCTTGAAATGAGGTTGATTTGACTTAAAGCACCTTATTTACTGCTTAACCACCTTTCAGCATGTAATTTCTTGACAAATTTGCATACATAAGTTTGCAAATACACATGCAAGAGGGGGAAAATGATTAAGGGTTAGAGAATAGGGGTTTGCCTTGCTGAAATCCCACTTTGGTAATCAAACCCTTAATGAAATAATGAAATGTAAGAGAATGATAAACAAATAACATGCAAATGCTATCAACTTACCAAACCCTTATTGAAGGAAAATCTCAAGATATGTCAATGGTTGCTCCAAAATGCTTGATTAGATGATGCAAAGTGCTTGAATGCTTGATGAATGCTTGAATGTGTTAGGAGATGTAAAATGAGGAGAAAAACACTTATTTATACATTCTTGTGACTTAGTAATCCATTGATACGTCATCACACGGCATCAAGTAATTTTGAAATATTTTGAATTTGGAGCCAAGAGGGACTCATTCACCACCCATGGAGAATGGGTCCCACCATAGACCTGAAAGTGGGTGTCGGGAATTAGTTCACATTTAATATCAGTTTGCTAGGCTTACATTAAAAAATACACTTAATTAAGCCTTATAATGGCATAAAGGGGTCAAATAAAGCATAAGAAAGGTGTAAATAGTGAAATTATGCCTAGAAATGCATGGAATCTTGTTACAAAACTTTACAACACTTCAAAATAGGACTTGATAAGTGATGAAAAGGTGATTTTTAGGTGAATTGTAATAAATAGAGCCTAGAAAAGTGTAGAAATGTTTTACAACACTTCACAACACCTTCACAAGATGCAATAATTTGAATTTTAAGGACCTAATGTGCATGTTCAAGATGTATTACATCAATAAATCAAAGAAAAATTGGACCAATCATCTTGAAGAAAGACCTAAAAGGCCATGAAAATGACAAGGGGCCATTTTTCTATGGCACATTTATCCCCCACTTTAGTGAGAGGATGAACTTGCTTCAAACTCACACTAAAGTAGCCATGCAAGTTGAGAAGAATCCCAATGCACTTATGCTTAGAAAGATGGAATAAAACTGATCAAGAGGGATGATCAAGCTCCCTGGATGAAGATCCCATGGAAAACTAATCATAAGCACAAAGGAACACAAGTGTTAAAATGAAATAATTGGATTAACCTTCGATCATATATCCAACTAGTTGTGGATTAGATCTAGGCTCTTTGTTTGAAAAAGAGAATGCATACTTACTCTGGGGTGACAGAACTCATGGCAGTCTACCGATTGAGAAGGCCCAAATAGGTAAGATACATATGCTAGTTGGTATGCACTAAAAAACACAAAGGTGGTTATGGGGAAAGTCGTGCTGCTGAATGGGCTTCCCGCTCAACCATATCAAAGTTATACCTCCTGATAACTTTAACAAGGCACCATAAGATAAAATGTTGGTTTGTGCTTCATGAGACAAGAAAAGCTCCATATGATTAAAACTCATGAACAAAAAGAAAGGTACCACAAACATGCAAGTTGTGTTATGCAAGGTGGCAAAAAAGTGCAAAGTGTAAAAATGCAAAAATGCAAAAATATAAACTGTAAAAGTGTAAAATGGAAAGGATGTTCAAAGGAGTCTCATTAAGTTTATGCAAGGTTTGTCACTTAGGGGACAATGTTTCTAATGTATCCAAGAGAGTACCAATCAAAGAATAAAATATTCACAACTTAAGGGATGCAGTGCATCACATCAAGACACCAAGAGGAATATAATATGCTAAGATAGATCATAATTATGAAGGACATCACACCCAATGTCATCCACAAAGTGATGAACAAATCGTATGAAACAACAAGAATGCACTAAGAACCAAGGATGCAAAATGAATTATGGTAATGTATGCCCCCCACTTTAAAGGAATTGCTACACACTGTTTTGTGAGCAATTACTTTAAAGTAGTGAAGGAAAGAAAATGC
Source organism: Sequoia sempervirens (assembly GCA_007258455.2). Taxonomy (NCBI): domain Eukaryota; kingdom Viridiplantae; phylum Streptophyta; class Pinopsida; order Cupressales; family Cupressaceae; genus Sequoia; species Sequoia sempervirens. The sequence continues at coordinate 48,288 of VDFB02007237.1, read as the reverse complement.
AAGAAAAGGGTAAACAAGACATGATAGCCAACTTGGAAAGATTTATGCCAAGTCTTATATTTTCAAGTGAGGCTGCTTCATGTAAATGAAAAAGAAAACAAAAGAAGAGAGGGTTGCCCCCAAGAAGGGAACACACCAAACACATAAGGGATCTATGGATTTGGGGTTAGTATGTTCATTGCCACAATGTTTTTATTAAGGAACTCAAAACTATCATCATTCCCCAAAGCACATAGAATTGAAAGAATGACACAAAGAGAGTGAAAACAAAAGAAAAAGAAGATCCATTTTGGATCAACGTGGAAGAAACATTGCGGTTTCAACACTTTCCATCATCCCCAAAAGGAAAACACAAGCAAAAAGAGAATGAAAGGTGAAAGAAAAGGAAAGGATTTTGGGTGAACATGAAGGAGACATTTCAGTCTTAATTCCTTGCATCATCTCCAAAAGGAAAACACAAGAAAAAAGGAAAAGTAAAAATGACAAAGGGATCGATTGGGTCAACATGGAAGAGGCATTATAGTCTCAACACTTTGTGTCATCCCTAAAAGGAAAACACAAGAAAAAGAAAAAGTAAAAATGAATAAGGGATCGATTGGGTCAACATGGAAGAGACATTGCAGTCTCAACTATTTGTGTCATCCCCAAAAGGAAAACACAAAAGCAAAAATGAAAAAGACAATACATGACATATAGAAGAATAGAGGTACAAATAGAGGACGTATATAATGAGAGAAAACATCAAACGTACAATACGGGGGAACACAATACACACATAAAAGAAAACTAGAAAGGGGCAAGTAATGCAAATGTAAGTCAACCATTAACTAATTTATTGGGTTCTCAATCTTAAGTAGTTAATCAGAAAAGGAAAAACTAGTTAAGAGACAAAGACAAGTACATTACAAGGACAAGGCTAACAAATTCTTTCTCCCCACAAAGTGTAGGGAGACAATGAGCCAATGTGGGTGATGTGAAAGGATCATACAATAGTGAAAATAGGGAATTCTGCAACTATGGCATGATAAAAGGAATTTAGTTTTTATGGGATAATACAAAGGCAATTGGTATCAGTGCAGTGATACTTATCTAGTATGTCCTTCAATGTCCAACATTCTTTAGTTCAATGTTGAAGAACATGATGATATTTGAAAATACCAGTATGTTAGAATCTTTAGGACAAATGACCAGCTGTTCATGGCAGGTGGTGAGTATAAACTCAATAAATGGGTAATCTCACTAACAATTTTCTTTGTGTGTCATCAAAAATCACTGCCACCATCATCTCGAAGTCTACAATATTCAAAAGGAGGTCTATTAGGATGAGAGGATCTTGATATCTGTCTTGTGTTTGCACACATATAAGTAGGGACCCCCCTCTTTGCTCCAGGTAGGATGCTGCTCTGTCTTGTTTTGTGTGCCCCACCAAGCCCAAAATTGATCATGCAGCTTCAAATGATCAATCCCCACGACAAATTCACCCTACTTGGGGTATTCAAATCCGAGGAGAAATAAAGTCCTATGTCCCTTTTCTGCCTTTTGTCTTGTTCCTGCTGGCTTGGTCCCTGATCGCTCCATTTGCTTGTTTCTACATTTTTGACTTTGGGGATAACTTTTTGGTGGATTTAGGATGTTTTTGTGGTGCCTAAGTAAACTGCCAAGGTGTCGTCAATGTTTTGTTAAGTTTCGGTGGTTTACAACTCCTTCCAGAACTTTGTGTGTCTTTGGCTGTTTTGAAACATCCGTGGACCCTCAATGGTTCACTTTCTACATTTTTTACTTTGGGGACAAATTTCTAGTGGATTTGGGATCATTTTGTGGTGCCTAAGTGAACTGCCAAGGTTTTGTCATCATTTCATTAAGTTTGGTTTTGAACTTGTATGGAACTTCATCCCTCTTTAGCTATTTGAAATATCGTGGACCCCAGAGTGGTCGCTTCCATTTTGAGTTTGGGACAAATTTACAGTGGATTTAGTTACATGTTTGTGGTGCCCTAGTGAGTACCAGCGTTTCATTGAGATTTTGGTGAACAAAAACTTTCGCCAGAACTCCATCCCTCCGTCACTATTTTGAACGATACGTGGGCTCGTGACTGCCTCCGGAACGGCCCCTCCACCATGGTCGAACTCTGGACTCCATCACTTGGCCATTTGAACATCTATAACAGATCCCAAACTGGCCTCTAGAACCCGGTATATGGCTATTTTGGGACTTCGTCCTCAGGTTGGCATTTGAACATCATGGAGTACATTGATGCAGCTCGAATACATCCCTCAGCCATTTGAACATCGGTGGAGCCTTGGTGACTGGAGCACCGGCTTGGGTGCTATGGGCATTCAGGACCTCCTCATGTTTGTTTGGAACATCTATGGGCCCGACGACTTGGCCTCATGCAAGGACTTTCACCCTCGGTGGTGTCATCGATACTTTCCTTATGGAAGGCGTTGTGTGCTCATTGCACTGAGGTGGTGACCATGGGCTTTCTCCTTCAAGCTAAGTTTTTCCAAATGGGTCAATCTTGAGGAAGTTTTCTGGCCTCTTCTTCCTTTTCCCATATTATGGTGAAAAATCTTGGTTTTGCTAAGTTTTGTGATCTGGGAGCTTCCTTGGGTTTGTTGTCCCTCGTTCACTGCTAGCCCCCTTTGGGTCCTCATTAATGTTTATGGTCCAAATGAGCTCCAAATATGGATATTATGAGTTTTTGATGATGCATGGATGGATATAATAAGTAGTTTGCAAGGTTTGGCTAATATTTTCCTTAGTTTATTTATGAAAGCACTTACAACATTCTTAATGCGAGTTCGAGAGACCCCTCTGTGGGTGGGTGGGAGACCCCATCGGGAAAGCTAAAGAAAGAAATGTGCTTATCTTTTTCACCATGTTCACCTGCGCTAGCACCCACCAATAGGGTCAGCATTAGAAGAAGGCATGTGCCAAGGAAGTCAATGACAAAAACGAAAGGGGGTGGCCTTGAAGAAGGCATAAGGGAGTTGTTCATCTAAATCAGGGGCAACCAATCCATTGATGTCAATAATCCAATGGAACTGTTTTGATCAATAGAACACCACAAACACATCAAGCAAAAAGAAACTTTTAGGCAGTTTCGGCTAGAGTGAAAAGAATTAGCTAAATGACAAAATTGCTTTCACGATTAATAAAGGTCACTATATGACAAAATAGGGAAAAGACTAAAATATGTGTTTTAAATTCTTTGGATAATGGGAAACGTGGGTGAAACCCTCATATGGTAAATCTGGGCACTTTGTGTAATTTCAGTCTGTGGTGTTTGGGCTTTGAAAACTATAAATAAGGGGCTTTCCTCATTTATGGTTGAGAGTTGTTGTGGCGTTGCAGCAATGAGGCAACATTACGCCGTTTTATGGATGTTCTCTTTGATTTTTCCTAATCATGCATGGTTCACTTCTATGTTAGTTTTGTATTAGTTTCTTGAATGCCTGTCATGATGGTGTTGTTGTTGTTATAAGTATTTGATGACTTCCGACCCATACTTTAGCACTTTATTGATGATGACAAGTTCTTGTGCAAAGAGATTAACTTTGGGCTTCACTATCATTTATTGCAACCTAGTTCAATTGCATGTTCATGATGTGTATGTGAATTTGAAAATCGACGGACAACAGAGATTGCGGTTTATGTAGCTATAGGTTTCTCTTGGTCAAGCAAAACTCAATTTAGGAAGCTTGTCTACTGTATAAGCCACCATTGTTATTGTTCATTTGTAGCTTAGGATTAGAATAACTTTCTTAACCCTTCTCCTTTTGTTATTTCTTGTAGTCCTTGGTTAGAGTGGGATCTCAAGAATCACCATGAAGCTAAATTAGATGAATTTGGTGAGTTTTAGCTTGTTGTTTTGAGTGGACAACCACTGTTTATTCACTTCCAGCACTTTAAAATTGCATTTGCAAGCCCAACTTCCCACACTTTGTAACTCATTTGTAAGTCTTCCTTGTGATTCCAACAAATCACATGAAACAACTAAGATATTCCAAGCACTGTCAAGACCTAACATTAGAGACCTTGGGATAGTGTTCTGCAATCTGATTGTGGAAGATTTTCTTTCAAGAGAGGTGATGCATCTATGCATTACCTATGTTGAGAAGTGCATAAAAACACATCAACAATATCCTAATCCTGTGGTTTTTTCTTATATTAATTTTTGTTCAAGGAGTTTGTGAATGCCATGTTCATGTGTAGTGTCACAACCTTGTTTACTAGGGGTAGTAAAGTCTTTACCATATGTTTCTTCAAGGTTTATGGTAGTTTTTATGACTTTGTGATCATAAAATGGGTGAGGATGTGGTTGTTGAGAGGAACTAGGTCCACTTGATGGAGTAACTTTAGGTCCTTCATTGATTTTAGGATGTAAATATGCAAAATGATCAAGAAGAGCAATAGTAGGAAGATCTTGTGGCTTCATGGATGGGTAAAATGTTGCATTGGCTTCAAGGTTATCATGGAATTTATTCAAGAACATGTTCATGCTATCATCATATTTTCCAATGATGTCTACATCATGAGGAGTTGAAGGAGCATGAGGATACTCAAGGTCATTAGGGTTACAACCAAAGACACAATTGGACATGTCTACAAACTCATTAAAGAAAAATTCCATGATAAAAATGAATGTAAGTAAACTAAGAAGCAAGAAATAGCTAAAAACAAAGATTTTGGAAATTAAAATAGAAAAAAACTATAGAAAACTGTAATGCAGGAAATACCCAGAAAATGCCTAAAAATGTTGTGTAGAATGTGTAGGTGGATTGATTCGCCCACGGTGGTGAATGACTTCAACTATGAGATTACTTTTATGTTTTTCAAAAAATTTAAAGTGATTCTAATGCTTTTCAGATGCCAAGTAAGGATGCAGATGCATATTTTCAGTTTTTTTAATTATATGCAATGCAAATATGAAATCTAAATGAGTCTTTCACAAATGCAATTTTGAGAAACCCTAGGATGCAAAAACAAGACAATACCCTAATTGAAAGTTGATGCAAATGAAATTTAAGATGCAAGATGCAATGGAAATTAGAAATTTAAAGTGCTCAATATGTAGGTTCATCAAAATGAACTGTATATTTTTGGGTAGGGATTATAGACTACTCTTGCACTCTTAGGATGTTTCACCTAAAAGGAGAGAGATAAACCCCACACAAAGGAACTACACTAGGTTTACTCAAATTATGAAATGTATGATGTTATTTAGACTAAATGGAATGAACTAAGTGAAATTAGATGATCTATTTGACTGATTATGAATGCAAAAGCTAAGATTTATGCAATGTTGGAAAATACAATGTGATATGCAAACATGAACTATGAATGAACAAATGCAAATCAAAAAAGAAGGTTGATTCTGAGTACACCTAGGAAGATAATGGATAATCTAGAATCTTCTAAATGTTTTCTAATATTAATGAAAAATCATTAGTGGGACTCATTCACCACTGATGGAAAATCAGTCCCACTTATGATGAAAACTGTCAGAAACTAGTTTTTAAGTGTCAGGATCTGGAATTTGACCAAATCTAGATTTCTGGCCTTAAGTTGGGACTCATTCACCACTAACGAAAAATTAGTCCTCTCCCAAAATTTTGTGAAATAAGCGGACAATTCTGAAACACCAGTTCTGAGGTTGTCTGCTTGTTGGGTTGATGAAGTTAATTATGTAGAAAATAGACAAAATGTATTCTCCAAGCTTGCAATGAGGTTGATTTGACTTAAAGCACCTTGTTTACCACCTTTCAACACCTAATTGGTTGTCAAATATGCATACACAAGTCTGCAAAGACACATGCATGAGGGGGGAAATGGTTAAGGGTTAGAGAATAGGGGTTTGCCTTGGTCAAACCCCACTTTGGTAATCAAACCCTTAATGAAATAATGAAATGTAAGAGAATGATAAACAAATATAATGAAAATGCTATCAACTTACCATACCCTTGTTGAAGGAAAATCTAAAGATATGTCAATGGCTGCTCCACAATGGTTGACTAGATGATGCAAAGTGCTTGGATGTTTGATGAATGCTTGAATCTATTAGGAGATGTAAAATGCAGAGAAAAACACTTATTTTATACATTCTTGTGCCTTAGTAACCCATTGATACCTCATCACAGGCTGAAATCAAGTAATTTTGAATAAAAAGTTGAAAGAAAATTTGAAATATTTTGAATTTGGAGCAAAGAGGGACTCATTCACCACCCATGGCGAATGGGTCCCACCTTGGACTTGTAAGTTGGTTTTAGGTATTAAGTCACATTTAATATTGTTTTCCAGGCTTACATTCAAAAATACACTTAATTAGGGCTTATAAAGGCATAAAGGGGTTAAATAAAGCAGAAGAAAGGTGTAAATAGTAAAATTATGCCTAGAAAAGCATGAAATCTTGTTATAAGACATTACAACACTTCAAAATAGGACTTGATAAGTGATGAAAAGGTAATTTCTAGGTGAATTGTAATAAATAGAGTCTAGAAAAGTGTAGAAATATTTTACAACACTTCACAACACCTTCACAAGATGCTGTAATTTAAATTTTAAGGACCTAATGTGCATGTTCAAACTGCATTACATCAATAAATCAAAGCAAAATTGGACCAATCATCATGAAGAAAGACCTAAAAGGCCATGAAAATGAAAAGGGGCCATTTTTCTATTGCACAATTTCAATGGCTATTGTTATATACACAATAAACTTTGGTATAAGGCTAATCAATGCAGATCCAAAGTAAGTGGAAGTAAACTTATTTAAATTGTCAAATTCAACAAATGGAATAAGTTAGGATAAATTTCTAAATTTTGAAGAAGCAATAATGTGAAGGTTGATGCAATAAAGATGAGTGATCCAGTGAATAAGGCTAATCATGTAGAGATTAATAAGGATATGAACAAGATATGGAAACATAAAGAGGACAATGAGGTTAGGATTGAATACATGTGCTAGCCTCTCGTGTAGATGTTTCCTTCGGAAAGTAAGTTAGAGGTTTGGGTCAAGGTGAGTTTTAATAGAAAGTCATTAAGCCCCTCCCAAAGATATGATGTTGATGCATTTAGCACATGCATATAAGGTGTAGTTTGATATGCTTGACCTATTGGTGAAAACACTGATGGAAAATGTTATGCTACAAAATTTTGTAGTGTAATTGAAGGTGAATGTGCTATCACAATTAGGGTTTATCAACTTTTGGTCAAACTTCAAATCAGTGCACTCAAGGCATTTTAGGTCATTTAAAAAGGATTTATAAGCCATCACTCATATTTTTTAAGTCATTTACAAAAAATAATTCAAGGAGAGAATAATAGATGATGATCTCAGGATATGCTCATAATTTGAGTATCATGATTTACTTTTAATATCTCTACTTTTAATGCTAATGGATGTTTTAACTATATGATTAAAAGCATTTTTATCTGAAATTGGGTAGTATCCTATAGCATTACATTCCTATATTCCTACAGCCTAACATCTCAATATGTCTTATTAATTACCCTATTTGACCTTCCCAATGACTGATATAACACATATGGTTTTTGAATAATGAAATAGATTTAATATGTGATTAATGAATGTATTGTGTTGTTTTCCATGCATGCTTTCTTTTGCCTCTGTCTCCTTGTGCATCGTAGGTTGTTGAAAGGAGCATGAATGATTCAAGCGCAGCAGATCTCGGCCCTACAGTAAAGTCCATTTCCTGCACAACATCAAGGAAGTTGTTCCGGCGAAGACTCTCTAACCAGGTCATTGGGAAAAAACTTTGATCATTAATCTAGGAAGAGTGGAATGATAAATTCTCTCTGGATCAGGTTGAAGAGATATGCTTTCATTTATGAGAAGTATGTTCTGGGTGATCCCATAATAGTGGTTTTGATTTTTGGCCAAACTAGAGTGAAATTATTATTTTTAACTAAATCTTCACATTCAGGCACCTAGCGGCTAAGCCCGTGAGGAATTTAAAGATGGTGCAAACTAGAGTCTCATCAAATTTTGTGTAGATTCTAAAATATATTTTTAAAAATTTTGGAATCAAATTGCACTTCTTTTTTCCATCTCCAAGTGATTTTTAGGAAACAACATTTAAAAAGTGACACACCTTTTATAGCATATAACTTTTCCATAAGGATAAATTTCTAATTCTTTCAAATTTAGATTTTTAACTTTGATATCTAGTGCTTCCACTTGGTTTGATAGGTTTTATTGAATATTTTTTCTTAATCAAGTTTCAAAGTCAAACAAATTACAATTCGGACATAAGCAGCGACCATGTATAGCATAACTTTTTTGTATATGTCAAAATTTAATTTAATTTTTGTTGGATCAAGGACTTCAATATCTAGATGCACTCATATTTTTCAAAAAAAAATTGATAATCTTCTATTTTCATGTGAAAGAACAAAAGAACCATTTTGATGAAAAACCTATGTTTAATAAAACTTAAAAAAATACATAACAAAGCGAAAACATATTAAAATTATATTCATTGGATAGCTTGGGAATACCATAATCATTTGAAATAAATTTTAAATGAATTAATTTTATTCCCCAAAGCTAAATCAAAAGTGATTTTTTATAAACATTTTGTTAGGTGTAAAGGAGACATTTATAGGTATGGTTTAAAACTAGTGAGGTTCTATCAAGGGGGTTTGATCTAAGGTGATTTGATCAAACCCTCTTCAATTGGAATCCTTAAAATGGAACTTTTTAAGGCTTAAATCATTATATTTTCTAAAAATATGTGATTTCGGCTAAAATTGTTCCTCTCAGGAATTGTAAACCACTATTATGGCAGCAGTCCTCAGTTTCAGGATTCATTTATGACCACGTCTTTCTCTTTAGTTAGTTAGTTGTTTTTCTGGTTTAAATAAGTGTTCCTCCTATGCGAGTGAGCAAGCATAGCATGTAAAAGTTAGTATGATAATGAGAAGCAGAATATGCAAGAGTTAGTACTATGATAAGAGATAGAGTTTTGTGTTAGTTTTCATATGAATAGAACAATGTATATCATTCTGAGTTTATGAATAAAAGTTGATGAAGTTTTGAGTTTAATTCTTGCATAGCTGGTTGATGCTTGCTAAGAGGGCCCACTTAGTAAGTATCTATAGTTAGTTAGTTGTTTATCTTCTATTGATCATAAGTTAGATTTCATTCTAAAATTTTTAGTGCAAACTCAGTCTTATATTGTTCTGCAGCATCGGAATCCATCCTTGTTCCCCCTGCAGCATAAGGCAGTTCATAGTTTGTTTCTCAATTGTAGTTGTTATGGTTTGTACTTTGATTAGGTTTAGAAGGCTTCGCATTACATTCATGTAGCATAAGTAGAATTCCTTTCACACATTTATTTCTGGTAAATCATGGCTGAAACTAGTTCTTAGTGCACATACAGTTCCGCTCCATTTCAAGTATACATTCCCTAGTTTGAAAAAGTAAATGAATGACCATAAGAAGATGTTAGTCACCTGCTAGAATGTCCAATTCCCAGGTTAGGATTTTTTGTGACTTTTATATCCTTTTATGGGCGTGACCATTTTTGGCACCATTGTTGGGGATGGTGTCAAGCTAAGAACCTGTCATAGTCATTGTTATCAGTAGTTTAGTTTGTTATTCAAAAAATCCTTTAAGTTACGGTTTGTTCTATTGCATGCATAGAAGAAGAGACGCTCTGGGAAGATTCCTCCTTGACCTTCCATTCATTGATAACACCCCTGAACCAGCTTATAATCTATTTGAGGAAGAAGGAGACCAAGATATCAATCCATTTGCTAAAAACTTGTTTGTTGAATTTCCATTTGACCTAGCTAAGGAAGAACCTGAAGAAAATCCATTTTCTCTGATACTCCATCAAGAAAATATGGCACAAAATCCACCTAACCGACCTCCTGCTTTTGAATTTCCCATCATTTCTCAACAATATAATGATAACTTTAAAAATATTCCTTCTTCATTACTCCCCAAGTTCTATGGACTAGTTACAGAGGACCCAGACACTTTCTTGTTTGAGTTTGACATCCTCTATCACAGCTATGATTACACTTCATATGCTCATAGGCTGAAGTTGTTTCCTTCTACTTTGAAGGAAGGAGCTCTTTGATGGTTCATGAGTTTGGGAAGAGGTGTTGTTGATAGTTGGGCATTCATGTGAATAAAATTTCTTGAGAAATACAAGGAATATTGTAAGAGTAGTAGTAAAGGAGATGATATATTCAGAATTCAACAAAAGGAGGATGAAAGCATGGAAGACTATATCTCAAGATTCTTTTTTTTCCTGAAAAAGAATTTAGACCATACTCTTAATGAAGAATCTTAGTAACTACTTTTTGTAAGGGGAATCAATGATACTTGTATAGATGCCCTGGACCTGATGGGAGGAGGTGATATAACCCAACTACCTTGGGATGATATCAAGAAAATATGTTTCAACTACTCTCAAGCAATTGTTAAGAAGGGTAGAGGTCATCAAGTCACAGTAGGAAAGTCTTCTATTAATGGAGTTTCATGAATGGAGATCACAAATTTTCTATCTGATTTCAAACAGGATATCATAAACAACATGGCTACATAGTTGGATACTATGCAAGCTCAGAAGAAACATGAGGAGGTTGAGGCAATCTTGGCTGAATTCTGTACACATTGCAGACAGAAGAAACGAGACTGCAGATGTAAGACAGTGGCTAATCTAGAGGCTAAGCAATTACCTACTGACTTCAAGATGGTAGAAAGTGATGATGACCAAGTATTCTTTGTCACAAAAGGGCGACTATGGGCTCAAAGACAAGGTATGCCTGAAGATCCTTTGACTTTTGGTAATCCTTATTCTAATTACAATAACCAATGGAAACCTACATATGGCCCATCAACACCTTGGAATACTTCTCAATCATTTTGGCTTAACTATCAGAGTCCTTAATGACAATCTCCTCAAGGAGGTTTGCAATAGCCACAAGGACAATGGACTCCACCCCAAGGTAACTGGCAGTAGAATCCTTAATGGAGAAGTCCACAACAATGGTAGAACCAATCCTCTAGATCTCTGCAGTATCAACAACCACAACCTTAGGCCCTTATGCAGCATCCTGCAACACCTGCAGCAAATACTGGACCTCCAAAACAAAATGCCTATGCCTTCTCAACCATTGCCAAATCCTAATAATAAGTAGCAACAATAGCCTATGTATTTTATAGAAGCCAATCAGTATCTAGCTTATGCCCTGGATATTCACGATATCCATCTCAAGTATGGAACCACTCTTCCTACTCCACAACCCCCTGTAATAACAAAGATTCCAAACTCTGCCTCTAAGCAACTTACTGATCTTGCATAACATATACTTGTATCTGATACTATCTCTAAGGGGCATGTCTTGTAGCATCAAATCAAACCGCATTTTCCTCAGAGATTGTAAATTACTACAACCAAGTCTATGGAAGAGCCTACCTTTGATATTTTGGATCAGCTAAAGAATGTACACATTCAAATTCCCCTTTTTCAAGCCATTAAAGATGTCCCAATTATGGAAAAGCCATTAAGGAGGCTTGTTTAAAGAAACTAGGAAGAAGAAAAAAATGATCCCCAAACTATCCATGTTCTAGGATAGTTGGAAGATATTATATTAGGGAAGGCAATCATTCCAAAATATACTGACCCTGGGAGTCTTGTGGTACAAATAAATATTAATGACCATCAATATAATGACCAAGAATACAATGAAGTATTTGAATATCTTAAATATTTGGTCTACACCTACCATCCTGTAGCTTGCTGATAGTTCCATTGTAAAATCTGATGGAATGGTAGAAGATGTTATTGTTATCCTTGAGTCTTGGGAATACCCAACAGATTTTACCATATTGTCCACTAAGGTGACTTTGGGAGGATATCCTATCATCCTAGGTAGACCATGGTTAGCCACAACTGATGCTTTTATAGGATGTCATTTAGGAGACATGACAATTTTTGATGGTCAATCAAGAAAGAAATTGGCTTTATACCCACCTGCTCAGCCTCAGCGAGACTTATCTCAACCAATCTGGCCAGATTTTGGAGAGGAAACTAAAGAAGTCAATTCATTGGCTCAACTAATGATGCTGCAAACTAATTTGTTTTCCCAGCTTTAGAGTGAGGATGACCTACTTTCACACATTTTGTAGTCCAACTCTAATCTGAGTAGCCCATTTATTCCAGATAATTATCTTCAGCAGTGTATCCTGCAGCAACTGAATTCTGAGAGCCTGCCACCTAAATCACTTGTAGTTTATCATAATTTGCTTCTATATGAAATACAAACACCACCTTTATCAGCAGCATCCATGAATGATCTTATCAAGCAAGTAAAAGTGTCTACAGGCCACTATCTGAATATCAATAATAAGCTGCCTCAATCTCAACAAGCTACCCTAGTCACAATGTTGCAAGAACAATATAGAGCTTTTGCATGGGACTATGGGGATATAAAGGGAATAGATCCTCAAATTTGTACTCATAGGATCTACATTAAGGAAGATTGTTCACTTGTTAGGTAGCCTCAAAGAAGGATAAACCCAACACTTAGGGAAATAGTTAAAATAAAGCTCTAGAAATTATTTGATGTTAGTTTTGTCTACCCCATTTCAGACAGTCAATGGGTGTCTCCATTGGTGATTGTTCCTAAAAAAGGTAGAAAATGGATATTTTTTGTTAACAACATGGAGATGAATACAGCAATGAAAAATGATCACTTTCCATTGCCATTTGTTGACCAAGTACTAGACTCATTGTCTGGAAAAAAGTATTTCTCCTTTTTGGATGGATATAGTGGCTATAATCAAATTAGAATTACCCTTGAGGATCAAGACAAAATGACTTTTACTAGTCCATGGGGCACTTTTTCCTACTCTGTTTTACCTTTTGGACTATGTAATGCACTTGCAACATTTCAAAGGGTAGTCATCAGTATTTTTGCTGACATTTCTCATGATTCTATGGAAATTTACATGGATGACTTCACTACTTATGGAGTTACTTATGAAGAAGCATTAGCCAATTTAGAAAAAGTGCTGAAAAGATGTAAGGAGCAAAATTTGTCTTTGAATAGTGAGAAATGCTTTATGATGATGCAAGAGGGAATTGTCTTAGGCCATCATATCTCTCAAGCAAGAATTTAAGTTGATCCTACAAAAATTGAAGTTATTCTAACTTTGCAAACAACTATGAAATAAAAGGATGTTAGAAATTTCCTAGGACATGCTGGATATTATAGAAGATTCATTAAAGATTTCAGCAAAATAGCCAGTCCATTATATGCCTTATTGACAAAGGATTTTGAATTTACTTGGACTGAGGCATGTGACAAATCTTTCTTGTAGCTTAAGAATTTACTTACTCAGGCACCTGTTCTTCAAGGACCAAAGTGGAATCTTCCTTTTCATATTCACACAGATGCTTTTGATTATGCCATAGGGGCAATTTTAGGACAGAAAGAGAATTTCATAGAGCATGCCATATATTTAATTAGCAAAAATCTTTAAGGCCCTGAATTAAACTATACTGTCATAGAAAAAGAATTGCTAGTAGTTGTGTATGCCCTGAACAAATTTAGGCATTATGTCACTGGTTACCAAATATTTGTTCATACAGATCATGTAGCAATAAGGTACCTCATGAATAAGCCTACCATATTTGGCAGATTAACAAGATGGCTCCTATTGTTGCAGGAATTTGATATCACAGTTATTGATAAACCAGGCCGAGCTAATGTGGTGGCCGATTTCTTGTCAAGACTTCAAACAACTACACCTCCTGAGGTAATTGATGATAGCTTTCCTGATGAACATCTATTTTCTATTGTTGCTCAAACTTCATGGCATGTAGATATTGCAAATTATTTAGTAGCAAGCAAGATCCTAGCTCACTTCTCACCAAAGGAAAGGAAATTGTTGGTTGAGAAAAGTTTTAACTTTTCATGGATTGCAAACTGTTTATTTTACATAGGACCTGACCAAGTGATGAGAAGATGTGTGAGGGAAGACGAGACCTATGACATTTTGCATGCTTGTCATGATGAGCCATGTGGAGGACACTTTGCAGCCAAGATAACAGCTATGAAAGTGCTTAATACAGGACACTATTGGCCCACACTACACAAAGATGTTGTAACCTACACCAAGAAATTTGACAGATGTCAATGAATGGGGAGACCAACAAGGTCTGATGAAATACCCCTGAATCCTCAAGTGGTCATCAACCCCTTTGACAAGTGGGGCATGGATTTTGTTGGGCCTATTGATCCTCCATCCAATGGGAAATCATACATTTTGGTGTGTACTGATTATGTAACAAAGTGGCTAGAAGTAAAAGCAATGACACATGCCCATGCCAATAAGGTTGTTGAGTTCCTGTATTTGCAAATTTTTACAAGGTTTGGAGTCCCAAGGGAACTTGTTACTGATCAAGGTGTCTAGTTTACATCCAACTTAATCACTGCATTGATGAATGATTACCAGATAAGGCACAAAAAGTCTAGCCCCTATCACCCTCAAGACAATGGTCAGGCAGAGGTTACCAACAGAGAAATTGAGGCAATCCTTACAAAGACAATCCAATTACACAAGAAGGATTGGAGTAGTCACCTTCTTGAAGTAGTTTGGGCCTATAGGACAACATGGAAAACAACTACAGGGTTTACTCCTTTTGAGTTACTCTATGGTAAGACTGCCATGTTACCAATAGAGTTTGAACATAAAACCTTGAGGACTACTCTCCAACTTAATATTGATATCTCTGAGGCTCAAAAGGAATGCCTCCTACAGCTGAATGCATTGGATGAGATGAGAAAAGCTACCTTGCAGCATACTGAAACTGTCCAACAGCAAAGAAAGAAATGGCATGACAATCATATTTGAACTAAGAAATTCTTTGCTAGTGACTGGGCGCTACTCTATGATTCCAGATACAAAGAAAACCAAGGTAAGCTAACCACACATTGGCTTGGACCTTATGAAATAGAAAATGTGTTTGCTAATGGCTCAGTCCAGTTGGCTACAATAGATCCAGTTCGATTCAAGCTACTGGTTAATGGACACCGTCTTTGGTTGTATCATAAGCCAATGTCTAAAGATGAGTTTCTGTAGTAGTTTGTTTCAAATATGGCCACTGATCTTCCTGCAGCAAAAGGCTTCGGTCTTTCTCCTACAGCATCTCTTTAATTCCATGTTGCATGCTCATAATAAAGGTTTCCTATTTAAGGGAGCCACTTTCTCTGCATTTTCATCCATCATCACCATTCATTTCCTTTTCTTCGATTTCATCCATCCTATCGTACCGCCCTCATTCATGGTTTTTATTCAAGTTGTCATTCCATGATGCGTTGTGATTTTCCCAGCACGTACGAGCGTTAATTGAAAGGTATGTGATATCTTCTCTTAATCACATTATTTATTTGTTTCATTTTTCAACAACTATTATGTACATATCAGTCTTTATCGCCCATGCTTTGCCTATACTTTTTCCCATGTGTGGACACATGTCAACTTTTAAGTAGGGGGTAGGATAATCCATTTCAAATATTTTTCTTATGTCGCTATCACAACTAATAAGATATTTTTATTTCTTCTTGTACTTTCCAAATATGGCTACATGTTTTATCCCAACAACATTAACTGGTTGATATGAGTAGTTCCTAAAATCATTACATGCAATAATCTTTTGATTCATTCTTGGAAAAGAAGAGAAAGTGACATCATGACAAAAAGAAGCATAAAGAAGCAAAAAGAAGCAAAGCAGAAGAATTTGTTTTAATGTGGCCACTTTACCCCTATTGAGCTACAAATATTAATAAGGATATAGAGAAACTCAGATATGAAAGATGGCAATATTTCAGAGGTTTCTATTATAAATTTGCCACTGTGCCAAAAAACCATACTGCTCCTACTAATTTTAGGGAAACAACTAGGAAGCTTAATTCTAGTGGACCATCATGAGGTTAAGTAGGGGGCAGATGATGAGCTTAGGATATGCTCATAATTTGAGTATCATGATGTACTTTTAATATCTCTACTTTTAATGCTAATGGATGTTTTAACTATAGGATTAAAAACCTTTTTATCTGAAATTGGGTAGTATCCTATAGCATTACATTCATATATTCCTACAGCCTAACATCTCAATATCTCTTATTAATGACCCTGTTTGACCTTCCCACTGACTGATATAACGCATATGGTTTTTGAATAGCAAAATAGATTTAATATGTGATTAATGAATGTATTGTGTTGTTTTCCACACATGCTTTCTTTTTCCTCTATCGCCTTGTGCATCATAAGTTGTTGAAAGGAGCATGAACGAGTCAAGCACAACGGATCTCGGCTCTGCAATAAAGTCCATTTCTTGCACGATGTCAAGGAAGTTGTTCCGGCGAAGACTCTCTGACCAGGTCATTGGGAAGAAACTTTGATCATTAATCTAGGAAGAGTGGAATGCTAAATTCTCTCTAGATCAGGTTGAACGGATATTCTTTCATTTATGAGAAGTATGTTCCTCGGTTTTAGGATTCATTTATGACCACGTCTTTCTCTGTTAGTTAGTTAGTTATTTTTCTGGTTTA
Organism: Sequoia sempervirens; assembly: GCA_007258455.2. Classification (NCBI taxonomy): domain Eukaryota; kingdom Viridiplantae; phylum Streptophyta; class Pinopsida; order Cupressales; family Cupressaceae; genus Sequoia; species Sequoia sempervirens. The sequence goes on along the minus strand of VDFB02007237.1, from coordinate 31,692 downwards.
AATAAGTGTTCCTCATTTGCGAGTGAGCAAGCATAGCATGTAAAAGTTAGTATGATAATGAGAAGCAGAATATGCAAGAGTTAGTACTATGATAAGAGATAGAGTTTTGTGTTAGTTTTCATATGAACAAAATAATGTATATCATTCTGAGTTTATGAATAAAAGCTGATGAAGTTCTAAGTTCAATTCTTGCATAGTTGGTTGATGCTTTCTAAGGGGGCCCACTTAGTAAGTATCTATAGTTAGTTAGTTGTTTATCTTCTGTTGATTATAAGTTAGATTTCATCCTAGAAAGTTTCAGTGCAAACTCAGTCTTATATTGTTCCTGCAGCATCAGGAATCCATCCCTGTGTTTGTTCCTGTAGCATAAGGCTAGTTCATAGTTTGTTTCTTAGTTGTAGTTGTTATGGTTTCTGCTTTGATTAACTTTAGAACGCTTTGCATTACATTCCTGTAGCATAAGTAGAATTCATTTCACACATTTATTTCTGGTAAATTATGGCTGAAAGTAGTTCTTAGTGCACATACAGTGCCGCTCCATTTCAAGTATACGTTCCCTAGTTTGACAGAGTAAATGAACGACAATAAGATGTTAGTTGCCTGCTGGAATGTGCAATTCCCAGGTTAGGATTTTTTGTGACTTTTATATCCTTTTATGGGTGCAACCAATAGATAAGGAGAAAAGTGAAGTGATTCTAAATTTGCAAGCAAAACCCTAGTAGCAAAGATTCAATAGGTATTTGTAGATCACTACTTTTCCCTAGTTTCATAAGCATTTCAAATTGTTGCAAGATGCGTACTCCATAAGTTGTTAAGGTTGTAGATTATCCTCAACCCAAATTCAAGAAGCACCTTGATAAATCAATGATGATGGACCCAAATGGTCCATTTTTCAAGTATTCCATATGTTGTAATGCATAAAAGAGATGATAGTATTCACATATATACAAAATGGGAAGAGTAAAACCACTCTAAGTTAGGATATGCAATGGTTAATGAGCTTATCAGAGAAAAATTTAAATTGAAACCTAATTTTGAGAGCTTGATTGAGAAGAAGCTCAACGTCTTGAACAAATTCCCTATCTTTTTCTATGTGGAGAGTGGATTAGAGAAACTTTGAGTAGGATTCATGAGAGGTTTATTCAATTGTATATACCACACATTATTAATAAGGAGGAAATTAGGGTTGTAATAGGATTATGTTCAACTAGACCAATTTCGACACTCAATTGAGTGAAAAATGAAATGGTGATGAATTTTTTGGAAAAGTATGCCTCAATAATCAGAGGCTGAAACCTCCATTCAAGCAAAGTCGGTATGACATCTATCATGTCTAGCCGACTAGCAGCTTTGATACATTCTATTTTGAATAGGTCGCTATGACCTTGCAGAAGTCTTGTCGAATGCTTAGTCTCTGGAGCCTTCACCATGACATAGTGTATTCACTATGACCTCTTATCGCATGGAGTTCTTTGGCTGACAGGCCATTCAATCAGCCATCGGGAAGACTCATGGCGGTCAAGGGCTTTAGAGTGACTTCAACACTTGGGGATAAGTCTTAGCGAATAGTGAAGGTCACGCTAATGGGGACACATCCAAACATTCATTAGAGTAACTCAAAGTGATCAGGGAAAGGTCTTGGCGAGAGTGTTAAGTCTTGCCAACCATTCGGTGTTTGGTGTAACACAAATGATCTCGGGGAGATCTCGTAGCGACTGATGGATGTCTTGTCGATAGCCGATGGCTATCAGGGTAACCAAATGGTTCAGGAAGAAGTCCCGGTGAATGATGTAAGTCTTGTCGATGATGAGGGTTCTTTGGTATAGGTCTTGGAAAATGGTGGTCATCAGTGTAACAAATATGTGTTTGATAAGAACTCTCAGTGAAGGTGTTAAGTCTTGCTGACTATTCTTTGGAGCTTGGTATAATATGTGACTCCAGTATAACCTTTGGTGACTTGCTATGATCTCCTGGTGAAAGTGATAGGTTTGAGTGACTGCCTGGTGATTCAGCATAACATTGAAAGCTCGATAGCACATCTTGGTGATAATGATATCTCTTGGTGACATTGATATGGAGCTTTGGGCATTGGGGAGACACTTCCTGTGTCTCACTGACATGCCGATATAGAGTGAAACTATTGATCAAGTGAGACTATCTGATGTGGCTCGTTGTCGACCAATGGGAGAAGTTGAATCTAAACAGTTGGAAGATTGTTCGTTGTGATGGTTCTGTGAGGAAGCTCAACAAATAGAGATCGACATGGATATACTCTATGATTATAGATTGTGATTGGTTGGGTTCGAATGTTGGTTGCATCGACGGATTGCTGGTTGGTTGTATGATCAATAAATGAATTCTATTCTATGTAGATTGTAACTTGAAAGGTTCTTGTACAAGATTGTTCATGGTGAATGTTGCTGTAAATAGACACCAAAAAGATAAGTCGACATTTGTATGTAATCTCCATTATTGTAATACAAAGTGATTTCTCTTGGTGTGGTGGGTTTTCTCCGTAAGAGTTTTCCCACGTATATCTGGTGTTCATGTGTGATTGTCAAATACTCTGTTCTTGAATTGGACTGTAATTGTAAATTTTTTTAAAGTGTATCTGCATTCTTCCACTGAGGTATTGACATTAGGAGGAATTGTTTTCATCTAATTTTTCCTTACAAGTTGTATCAGAGCCTGGCCAGTTGTTTTATCCTTGTGGGTATGTTGGGTTTTTTGAGTCAATTCTAGTTCAGTGGGAGTCTTGTAGAGATTGTTATTTCTAATTATAGGTTAAGATGGATAGTACATCTGGAAAGATTGAAATAGAGAAATTCAATGGCAGTAACTTTGAGTTGTGGAAACTCAAGATGGAGGATCTCTTAGTGGACCGTGATCTTTGGATTGTTGTGGTTGGAGTGAAACCTACAGGCATGAAGCAAGAAGATTGGGACCTTGAAGATAGGAAGTCTAAGGGGATGATAAGGCTCTATTTGGTAGGGTCAGTTCTTTTGAATGTGCATGAGGAGAAGACTGCCTCTTCTTTGTGGAAGAGACTGGCATCTATTTAGTAGGGGAAGTCCTTGGTGAATAAACTGCTCCTGAGGAAGAAGCTATATTATTTGAGAATGTAGGAAGGGGTCTATAGGTGATCATCTAAATGCATTTAATATAGTGATTGCTCGGTAGGCATTTTTGAATAGCTCAAAGGATCATTATATCGCCTATTCTTCACAGACCGCCGGATCATCAAATGCTATTAGAATTGCTTTTCGTTTTCAGATCAAATTATTGGTTCTTTGTTATGCCAGGGAAAAAGATAAAGCGAAATACAAGATAAGTGAAAAACTATCGAAAAGTCAAAAGTCAAAGTATAAAGAAATCGAAAGAGATCAAAGTCTCACGGCTTAAAGAAGTCAAAAGGTAGAAATTAATTTGGAACTATAGAGATCCCGGCTTTGGTCATGTCTAGAAAAGTTAGCCGAGGAGAAAAATAGGAAGAAGGGGTCTTTCGATAATGGTTCTTCTCATAGTGATGGTGATGCCTTCATTGCATCCTTGGCTACTCAGGCATCAAATGATGTCTGGCTGATTAATTCTAGAGCATCTTTCCACATGAAATCTCATAGAGAATGGTTTACGAAGTATGAAGAATACAATGGTGGAAAGGTGTACTTGGCAAGTGAGTCAACTTTAGAGATTGTTGGTTGTGGAAGAGTCAGAATACAATTCCCCGATGGCAGAGTGAAGGGAATCAATAATGTAATGCATATACCAGGTCTGGCTCGAAACTTACTTTTTGTAAGTATGCTAAATGATATTGGAGTACAATTCAAGATCTCTAGAAATGGCTGGAAGATGACTAGAGGTTCAATGGTGCTGGCTAGATGTGCTTGAATTGGTACCCTATACAAGTTGGATGCACATGTTGTTCAATGTAATAGTGTCTCTGGAAAGTCACTAAAAGCTACTCATGGAGGTACAGAGGGAAATATCCCTGATTATGTAAACTCTATGGAAGTAAAACTTCTTGTAGAGAAGACTATGCTTTGGCATCATAGGTTAGGCCACATAGGAGAAAAAGGTTTAAAAACCTTGAAGAACAAAAACCTGGTTGAGGGGCTTGAAGATTGTAATCTTGAATTTGAATTCTAGGAGCATTCTATATATGGAAAGCAGCACCATGTTTCTTTTTACTCTAGTTCTCATAAATCTTCTAGTTTGCAAGATTATATTCATTCGGATGTGTTTTATCCAGTAGATGTTCCTTCTTTGTCTAAATCAAGATACTATGTTTCATTCATTGATGATTATTCAAGAAGAGCATTTGTTTATTTTTTGAAAAGTAAATCAGAAGTGTTCAGTCAGTTTAAAGAATTTAAAATTCTTGTTGAAAATCAGACTGGTAGAAAAATAAAATGCTTGAGGACTGATATTGGCAGTGAATTTTGTTCTGATGAATTTGAAAGATACTGTAAAGACCATGGGATCAAAAGACATAAGACTACACCTTATACTCCACAACAGAATGGAGTTGCAGAAAGGTTGAATAGGACGGTGATGGAGAGAGCACGAAGTATGCTTAGTAGTGCTAGGTTGGAGGAGAAATTCTGGGCTGAGACTACTGCTACTGCATGTTACTTGATTAATCGGTCTCCTAATTCTGCTCTTGTTGAGAAAACACCTTTGGAAGCGTGGTTTGGTAAGAAGCCCTCTCTTAGACATATTCAAGTCTTTGGCTGTGAGGCATATGCATATGTGCCAGATGTGAAAAGATCTAAATTGGAGAACAAGGTTGTCAAGTGTATTTTTATTGGCTATAGTGTTGTCATAAAAGGATACAAGCTTTGGAATCCTGAAACAGAGAAGGTTGTATACAGTAGAAGTGTAATCTTTCATGAGCTAAAATCTTCCACGTTGGATCTACAGTCAAAGACAAAATCGGTAAAACAGGAATAAGGATGTAGAAGAGGGGCAAGCAACCCAGAAAGAACAACCAGATAGGTATGAGTTCTATTGATTAATTTTGGTTTGTTCGTGGCCTTTTAATTTCTAGCAATCGATGAGCTTCCAGAATTATAAAAAAGAGTCATTACTAAAATGTCCGATTCGATTCTTAATAGCCACAAAGAAGAGATGCGCATCTTTTAGAAAGAATGATACCCGAGTCCAAAAGCCCTTTGTCCAAAGGCGTGTAAAACCTATGGGCCAAATGGGTATTTAAGAAAAAGATTGGTCTAGATGGCAGTGTAGAAAAGTACAAGGAAAGACTGGTTACAAAGGGTTATTCCCAAGTCGAGGGAATTGATTATGGGGAAATATTTTATCCTGTAGCTAAGCTGATGTCCATTAGATTTCTTTTGTCACTTGCAGCAGCTTATGACTTAGAGGTCGAACAGATGGATGTGAAGACAATGTTTCTTTATGGTGATCTTGAAGAAGAAATCTATATGTCCCAGCCTGAGCACTTTGTTGAAAAACGTAAAGAAAAATTGGTATACAAATTAAAGAAGTCTTTGTATGGGTTAAAGCAATCACCTAGAATGTGGTACCAAAAATTTCATACTTTTGTATTGTCTTTGGGATTTGTGAGATCAAAATCTGATCACTATGTATATTATAAAGTTGAAAGTGATCAAGTACTTATTATTGCTCTCTATGTTGATGATATGTTGTTCATAGGGAATAGTAAGCTAATGATTTCTGATCATAAGTCTCAGTTGTTTGCTAAGTTTGAAATGAAGGATCTTGGTGCAGCAAGGTATATTATGGGGATGGAGATAACCAGGGATAGGAAGAATAGAAAGTTTTGTCTTAGTCAGAGTAAGTATGTCAAGACTGTTCTTGAGATATTTTTTATAAATGATTGCAAACAGCTAGTGGCTCCAGTCATGCAGGGAATGAAGATCTCTTGAGGACTGTCCAAAATCTCCTACTGAGATGGAGGACATGACTAGTGTACCCTATGCTAGTGCGGTTGGTAGTCTCATGTATGCAATGGTCTGTACAAGGCTAGACATTGCCCAAGCAGTGGGAGTTCTTAGTCAGTTTATGGCTAATCCTAGAAGAACATATTGGGATGATGTAAAGAAAGTTTTCAAATATTTGAAGGGGACTTCAAATTTTGCTTTGTGTTACCATGGGAACTTGGTTGAATCATAGAGGACTCTCAGTATTTGAGGCTATGTGGATTCTGATTGGGTAGGGGACATTGACAGCAGGAGGTCCACCAGTGGATACATATTCATGATGAGTGGTGGTGCAGTGAGCTAGATGAGCAAGCGATAGGCTATAGTTGCTGTGTCCACTACGGAGGCTGAATACATGGTAGCTACTCATGCTTGTAAAGAAGCAATTTGGTTGAAACGTTTGTGTTCTAACATTGGTTTTGATGTAGGGGAAATAACTATTTTCTATGACAGTCAGAGTGCAATTTGTCTGGCAAAGAACCCTACTTTCCATGCTAGGATGAAACATATAGACGTATAGTACCACTTTGTACGAGATATGGTGGAGGATGGAAAGGTCAGTTTGGAAAAGGTTGATACTCTAAAGAATGTTGTAGATTCATTGACGAAGCCAGTGAGCACAGACAAGTTCAGCTGGTGTGCCAATTCAATGGGCCTTAGTGCCCATGATTTTCAGTAAGTTATGTTGTGCTCTGGAGGTGCCTATGTGATCTTCGTCAAGTGGGAGATTGTTGAAAAAGTATGCCTCAATAATCACAAGCTGAAACCTCCATTAGAGCAAAGTCGGTATGACAACTATAATGTCTAGCCGACTAACAGCTTTGATACATTCTGTTTCGAACAGGTTGTTGTGACCTTGCAGAAGTCTTGCCAAATGCTTATTCTTTGGAGCCTTCACTATGACATAGTGTATTCACTATGACCTCTTATCGTGTGGAGTTCTTTGGCTGACAGGCCATTCAATCAAGCGTCGGGAAGACTCATAGCAGCTGGGGGCTTCAGAGTGACTTCAACACTCAGGGAGAAGTCTTAGCAAACTGTGAAAGTCACACTGACGAGGAAACATCCAAACATTCATCAGAGTAACTCAAAGAGATCGGGGAAAGGTCTTGGTGAGAGTGTTAAGTCTTGCCAACCGTTTGGTGTTCGGTGTAACATAAAGGATCTTGGGGAGATCTCTTAGCAACTAATGGATGTCTTGTTGATAGCCGATGGCTATCAGGGTAACCCAAATAGTTCGAGAAGAAGTCCCGGTGAACAATGTAAGTCTCGCCGATGATGAGGGTTCTTTGGCATAGGTCTTGGTGAATGGTGGTCATCGGTGTAACAAATATGTGTTCGATAAGAACTCTCGGCGAAGGTGTTAAGTCTTGCCAACTATTCTTTGGAGCTCGGTATAATATGTGACTTCGGTATAACCTTTAGTGACTCGCTATGATCTCCTGGCGAAAGCAATAGGTTTGGGCGACTGCTTGGTGATTTGGCATAACACTGAAAGCTCCATAGAACATCTTGGCGATAACGATATCTCTTGACGACATCGATTTGGAGCTTTGGGCATCAGGTAGACACTTCATGTGTCTCACCAACATGCCGATACAGAGTGAAACTGTTGACCAAGTGAGACCATCTGATGTGGCTCGTTGTCGACCAATGGGGGAACCTGAATCTAAATAGTTGGAAGATTGTTCGTTACAACAGTTCTTAGAGGAAGCTCGATAGATAGAGATTAGTTACATGGATATACTATGTGATTGCAGATTGTGATCGATTGGGTTCAAAGGTTGGTTGCATCGACGAATTGCTAGGTGGTTGTATGATTAGTAAATGAATTCTATTCTGTGTAGACTGTAACTTGAAAGGTTCATGTACAACATTGTTCATGGTGAATGCTGTTGTAAACAGACACTAGAAAGATAAGTCTGACATTTGTATGTAATTTCCATTACTATAGTACAAGTTGATTTCTCTTGGTGTGGTGGGTTTTTCTCTCGTAAGGGTTTTCCCATGTATATCTGGTGTTCATGTGTGATTGTCAAATACTCTTTTTCTGTTATCTACTTCATAGTGCATCTTAATTGGACTGTAATTGTAAATTTTAAATTGTATCTGCATTCTTCCTTGAGGTATTGACATTAGGAGAATTGTTTTCCGCATCTAATTTTCCTTACAAAATTTAACTCGTACAACATATGACAAGAGATCCCTAACTATCATGGACATGAAATACCTTATAGTGAAATATGAATCAATGATGATAGGATACAAGATACACTTTGCAAACATAAAGAACTCTATTTCTACTACTTCTATCAGCATTGCATATGATATGGTAAAGAAAAGTGTTGATTATGATTTACATGTGCTATTAAGTGAATAAATCTTGGAGAATTTGAAAAATACTAAGGAATCCAAGTACCCCTTCCAATTTGGGACACTTATCATTTGTTTCTTATTTTATTTCCTAAAGGAGGTCCCTAGAACTAGTAATATTGTATGGTTGAGGGAAATCCTAGTGGCTACTTAAATCAAAGACCATTTGATGAGACTAGGTGATGTAGAAACATAGAATAAAGAATTATGGGGATTCTTTAAAACTTTCCAAGAGAATATGCAAGCTAGAGAAAGGAATCCAAAGAGTGTGGAAGAGAAGTATAAAAATTACATTATCTTTATGATTAATTAAGATTGTTGTACGATCAAGGTTATTGAGACTAGAACTATGTGGGTCCCTAAAATGGGATATGAAGTTGTAAATGATATAATTGTTTTCTAGTTGACTATATTCTTAGAATGCCTAGAGATACAACTAAGGGAAGATATGGAACTTATGAGGAAAAGTATATGGAAGTGCATATGGAGCATAAAAAGAAGGAGATTAATAGAAATGTTTAGAAGATGATTACATAGGTTGTAGAGATGATGGGAATTCATAAAAACTATGTGGAGAAAGGTAAGAACATTTCTAGTTTTTCGGAAGGTGCCCACAACATAATAAGATCAGGTAGAATAGCTAACCCTTCTCTAATTACCCACAAGTCCTCCAAAACTAAACCTTCTTCTAGTACAACAAAGAGAAAGGAGCTAACCCATGCTTTAATTAAAAAATTGAGTGCACCTATGAATGAAAAGCTTGTTTCAATAAAGTAAAAAGTGTCCCAAAAAATAGGAAAGTGAAAGAAAAGGAAACAAGAGAAATCTGGTGTAACTCAAGTAGATACTAGCACAAAGAAAGCCAAAATAGAAATTATGGAATTTCATAGTGATGTAGAGATAGAAAAGGAGAAAAAGGCATTTGTAATCCATGTGAGAAAATAAAATTGAGTTTACGAAAGGAGAGAAGACTTTGGGAGTCAAGAAGAAGAAGAGGGAGAAGAACCCTTTGGTAATAAATCATAGTTATTTGGGATTACATGCATTGTTTAATGGTATCTAGTTGAGCATGAAATGTTGGAATAGACTATTGCCTTATATCCCACTATGGATGATATTGATAAGTCAATAATTGAAGAGGAAATAGTTAGATACATAGTAACATTTGATGTTGGAATGAAGAAAATTGAAGGAAAATTTCCTAAGGATCTCAAAAGTGCATTACATGTACGAAGAGAAAAGGTGATAAATGAAGATGCAAAATTGAGAACTTTTGCTTTAGAGAAAGTTCTTTTTCTGATGAGGATAGAGCTTGATTAGCTTAATTATATAATAAAGAGTTCAGGATGAAGAAAATTTTCACCACACTTATGAGCACATATAAAGACTATATAGAGTGGCTAAGGAATGAGATTATTAAGAAGGTTTCAAATCTTGCAAAAGAGTTAGGTACAACTCTGAATAGTGAAATGAATTTTAATGTCTTTTTGCCTGAAGTGAATGTACTAGAAGATGCTCAACATGAGCATGTAGCTAAGGAGGATGTAAAAAAGATGTGAATACTGATTATTCTCTTCTAGTGGAAGAGAATTTTGTTGAAAAAGATAGTGAAATGTAAAAGGAGGATGCACAAGCAAAGCATAACAAACCACCTCTAAACAAAAAGAAGAATGCAGATAAGGAAGAAGAGGTTGTACAAGACAACTTGGAGATATATGAAGCAAAAAATACAAAAAATCTAACTTCTCTAAATAACAATGATAAATTAGTTGATGATAAGAAGAATAACGAAGTTTGGTGATGCTAACAAAGAGAAAAATGATGAAAAATATAAAGATAGAATTGGTGATAAGGAAATGGATTATGAGAAGGATGAAGAGAATGTGAACACTATTGGCAAGTCTTCCACAACCTCTGAAGATACCTTGAAAATCCTATTGGGAATGAAACTACAATTTCAACTTCTTGTATATTTACAATTGCTTTAGATTTGAATGCATCAAGGGAAAGTTTATATGGACAATATATCCCTCTTACACAAATTTCATCTTGGTGATGCATTCCATGCCTCCACTAGAAAGGAAATCTTGCAAACCCACTAGAAAAGTATTGAATTGATAGATGAGGCTGTGAAGGTGCTACAAGAAAGTTTTCCCAGTGCTAGTGTAGACAATTCCCTATTTGGTGTGAAGTAATTATCGAGTGAAATCACAAATTGTGTCTCACTTTTTTCCCAATATGGAGATTTACATCAATATTTTTAACTAAATCTTCATCTTTTGAGACCTATAGCAGCTAAACCATTATGAATTTGAAGATGATGTAAACTAGTGATTTGTGGCAATTTGTGTGTGTGTGTATATATATATATATTTTCAAATTCTCCAAAATAAATCATGAATCTTTTAAAATATCCTTTAATAAATGGTTTTAAATAGAAAACACCATTTTTATAAAGCAATTTTTGTGTTGTAGAACATAACTTTTTTCTATAAAGGATTAAATTCTAATTTTTGAAATATAGATTCTCAACATCAATATCTAGGGAAAGGATATATTTTCATAATTTTTATTGCATATTTTTTTTAATTAATTTTTGAAGTCACTTTAACTATAATTTGGACATACGTGTATGCCATACAACCTAACTTGTTGTGTATATATCAAAATCCAATTTTTTTGGGTGAAACAAGGAAATAAATACATAAGCAATGGGTATTTTTTGAAAAAAAATTACAATTGTTTACTATTTTTCCACCTCTACCCAACAAAGAGCTTGATCTTAAAAAAAAACCTATGTTTAGTAAAAATTAAAAATTAAATACATGATAAAATGAAAATATATCAAAACTATACATTTTGGAAAGATTATTTAAATGGATACAATCTTGCATAATAAATTTTTTAAATGATGTTATTTAATACCTCAAAAGGTAAAGAAAAGTAGTTTTTTTCTAGCATTTTGATAGGTGCGAAGGAGACTCCATTGTGGGTATGATTTAATAATAAAGGGATTATATCCAAGGGGGTCTGGTCTAAGGAGGTATTATCTACCCCTCTTCAATTAAAACCCTTTAGATGGAGCCTCTCAAGACTTAAATCTTTTTTTTTTCCCCCTAAAAACAATGATTTTAGGAAAAAAATAACACATCCCAAAAGTGAGAAACACTATTGTGGCAATACCCTTAGGTTGCTTCTAGAATATTTCAAGGAATATTCTAATGGGTTATAGGAGAAGTTAGACAAGGAAACAAATAGGAAAGTGAATCAGAAAAGGTTGGAAAACATTTCAGACAAGTGTGCTATTGTGCATAGAAAATTGCAAAATAACCTTAAGGATATACATAGTTGTGTTGAGGAAGGTAAAGTGTTGTTTCATTTTTTCTTGAAGTGTCCTAGTTCCACTAAAAGAATTATGAATGAGATGAACTCTATTGAGTCCTAGATTGAAAAGGCATCTGGTGCATATGAATGGCTAATGGTGCAAATGGAAGTACAAGATTAGCTATTGAAAATATACACGAATGATTCTTCCAACTATAGGAACAAAAATAAAAGATTATAGTGTAGTTTGGAAAGCTCACAGACCTGGTGAATGCCAAGATGAAATCCATATCTAGTGCTCAGACTAATGCAAAGAAGGCAGTAAAGTTGAATCTGGTACCCAATACCACAAAGGAAGGTGAAGAACTTGTCATAGAATTTGAGACAGAGAGTTGCATGCTTGGTTTAGACAAGAAAGATTGGGAAGATGGTTTAAGAAGGATTGGGAAATGCACCTTGCTAGATTGTAGGTTTCAAACACTTCTTTCATATGATGTATATTTCTTTCCTTTTATGCATTTTTAAATTTCATTATATATATGTGGAAGATAGTTGATAATATACCAGTGCAAATTTTGATCAATTTTGATGGATAGCACTATTAGGGGGAGTTGGTTAAAATTTTGAAGAACTTTGTTACTCTCATGCATATATGTATATATTAGTTAGGGGGAGTATCTAAGTAATTCAAGTAAAATCATGTATATATGAAAGGAGGAGAAGGAAAAAGAAAAGAAAGTATATTTGAATGATATCAAAGGGGGAGAAAAAAATAGAAAATATGTGTGCACCCTTTGTCCTTGATGTTAAAGGGGGAGAAAATTTGGAGAATAGTTTTGAGTTTTCTCCATGTTGCTATACATGAAAAAGGGGGAGATTGTTGCAAGTTTGATTAAATTTTCATTGATATGTTTGTTGGAAGCATGAGCTTAAGCATGAGTATGTAATACATTGTTGTCATTGATGTCAACATTGTGGTTTGATGTGAAGATTATTGCATAGTTGGCAAGTGAAGCATAATTTATTGAGGTGAGGTAAATCTAGTACACATATGCAATATTTTTTCTCCAATACAAAATAGATGTGTTGGGGTATGTGTAGGATCATGATGGGCCAAAAAGTGGCAATATGATGGGTATGTGGCTTTCAACTTTTTTTTAACCCAAAATTGATGAAATAGAAAGGGTTTTTAAAGGAGATTCTCATATTTCCGCCAATATAAATTATGCTTTACTTTGAATTTAATAAGTAATTATTATTCATTTTCTATTTGAATTATGACTAAAGTCCTGACTGATAACCTGATTGAAAAAAATCTATAGCTTTCAAACAGTATCACATTTTTTGAATCCAAAACATGTGTCACATTCTATGCTTCACATAATATAGGATTAAAAAAGAAAAATTGAATTTCATGAAGTTTTGACCAAGTTAAGGTGGTCAGACATACGGGTTTTTAATATTTTTTAAAAGTTGTAATAAAAAATTCATAATTAATTATTTACTTGGAAAAAGATTAAAAAAAATATGCATCACATCGAACATGAGTCCTCTACTTATATCTAAAATCTTATAAAAAAAATTATCATTTTATTTTGGTTAGGGTGGTCGACAAACACCTACTTCTTATTTTTCCTAAAATTTAAGTACTACTACATTGAAATTTCAAATTTTCACCAAATAGTTTTTTTTTAATAAAAACCTAGTAGTTTAGAAATTACATTCAATTTTATACACATTCTATTCTTACATATTTTTGAAATAATATAGATAACTTATTCAAATTTTTACATCAAGTTGCCTAACTCTAATTTTTCTAATTTTTTTGCCACTTAATGGCCTGTTTTTTCCATGATGATCTTGCACATACCTGTTGGATATTTGGATAAGTCCATAATATAGGATTTTATTGCATAGATTTGTAGTGTAGGAAAATGTATCCCTTTTTCACACTTAATTTGCAAATGAATACTTAATAATAAAATGAGCTTAATGATGCATTAATTTAGTGTTTTAATATGTATTTTACATATTCACATTAAGTTTAAGGCCGTTTCAATTAAAATACACTTAATTGTGCCTTTATTTTGGTGTTGTAAGGTGCACCTTTACACTTTCACACTAATCTAGATCTTTATTAATTAATTGAGGTTGTTCCCTTAACTAGCCCCTTTAATTCAATTCCAAGCCTAATTAATTGCAAATTTTGAGGAATAAAACCTGACATTCATAAATTCCATAAAATTATGCTTAGCATTGAGTAATGTGTGTCCTAGGAAAGTGGCCTAGGACCCATTTGCCATAGGGTGAATGGGTCCTCACTTAAACCTATGACCTAAATTCAAATTATGTTTTTGGTGGTTTTTCAATGATTTCAAAGGTATATTCAGATGTCGTCTTGCAATATTTGAATTTCAAGAATCAATAATAATATATGTATAAATAAGAGGCTATTTCACATAGTTTCACCTATATTTTCAAGTGTTCAAATCCTAGAGAAAACTTTATGAGATGAAGAGCATTCAAGAGAATTTTCAAGGAATTCAAGGGAAAATTATTGAAGATTATTGCAGTAATCAAGATTCCTATCATCATTTCAAATATTTCTTACATCATACATGTTGGTTGATCAAATATGGTGATGTAATGTTAAAGATATAATCAAGCATATCAAAGTAATTATTTCTAATCAAGTTTCATGATCAAGATCTACATACATTGAGGCCATTTCATGCTATTTGGAAGATTTGTAATCAAAGGTGCAAATAAGATTTGATGATTTGTTGAATATTATTTTTAATTCATCACTCCTTCATGCTTTTCTATTTAATTTCAAGGTTTAATTATAAAACAAGGTTTGACCAAGGAAAACCCCCATTCCCTAGAAAACAACATTTTTCTCTCTTTGATGTGTGAATGCATATTTTAGGTGAAAGATCCTTTGAAGAGAAAAAGTGAACAAAGTTACAAAGTTTCCTAAGTTGAAAGAGAAGATGTCTTATCATGGAAACTCCTCTATAGAATTTATTTTTTATAGTCTAATAGTGAACATGAAGAATTTGGGAGTGCAAACACAATAGCAGAGAACTCAAAAAGAATTTGTTAGGAACCCTAGACAAGACCCATTTTCCATAGGGTGAATGTGTCCTTAGTGAGCTCCAAAAGGTGATTTTGGTGAAAGGTACACATCATTTTCCCCCTCTAGATCTACCTTTTTGGTTGTTATTTCTATTAGATTTTATTACTATTCTTCATTTTCATTTCATAGCTTACACTTTGAATGAAATTAGAAAAAGAGGTTAATATGGTGAACACCTCTTTATCAACCTAAACCATTTTTTTGTTGTTTCAAGAGTAAAAGTTTCTAGATCTGAATTGCTCTGCCCTAATGAATTTTTTTCTACAATTCTAAGGTAATTTTGGTATATGTTAGAGGAATATAAATTAAAATTTTCATGTCTATTTCCTTTGGAAACAAAGATAATGATCATAATGTATTGATTCTACCAGTGATAGTGTTAACAATATAGAGTACATGTTATGTTTGGTCTGCATTCCATCATGGAAGAATATATGGTTATGCATATTTGAGGGAGTGTTTACATGTGTTAGTAATGTCTGTGGTCCAAGTGGTGAGTGTTTTTGAGGTTCAAATGTCAGTTTGTGGATGAAAATTTGGTGTATTTTAGTGTTACTCCATCAAAGAATATGGCCTAATAAGTTTGGGGTTGTGTAGAATTTAATTTAGTGTTGATCAGTCTTATGGAGTTATGATGGTTCCCCTCTAACCTATTTTTATGTGTTACAAGCTTTTAATTAGGGCACAAAGTGTGTCTATTTTAATCTTTAGCCGACAAGTTATATTATCCATGGTACATCTAATTAGGCTAATATAATTGATGTTGGAAGTCATTGCGGATGTAATTTCTATAAATTTAAGATCATTTTCATTGTTTATCTGAATATGTATCTAGTATGATGTGAAGTATGCAAGTAGAGTACACATTTGATGTGAATATAAAGTAGAGAAGAGTATGGAAGCTATGTAGTATGAAGCATCTTGATTCACTATTTTGGGATACAATGGAATTATATCTCCTACATATTGTAGATGAATTATTATCCTGGTTCAAATCTTGTCAATGAGCCACCCCTCTTTTTTTTATTTTCTCTTATTCTCTACAAAGTGAGCCCTTCAGAAAATGAGTTCAAAAGGCAGCGAGCCATTCTATAATATGTTATGACTGGTTATAATTTATTGTGAGCTAATCCTCACCGTGGTTTATCCCTTTTTAGGTTTTGCACGTAAAAATCTAGTGTTCATGAGTTATGTTCTTTGATGATTAATTTCATGGTTTCTTTCGCTATTGCAAATTCAATAATATTTTTCAAATATATGTTTAAATGTTTAAGTGGTTTATGGAAATACTGATTAAACCCCCCTCTCAGTATTTTGGTTGTTCAAAACTCTTATCAAACTTTTTTATGTTTCTTTCTCACATATGTGAGTAGAGTCAATCTTAACCCTTGGATCTAGTAAAAATAATCCTAGCCATTCATATATCACTGATTCTCCTCCCCATGTGCGACAATCAAAGGGTACCAATTGAAATTCTCTCATCTACCCTATTCTCTCTAGTATTTATATCCCTTAATTGAGATCAAATCACTATTTTTGTTTCTTCATCTTCAACATCCATAAATAAAATCCCTCTCAAACTATTATTAACAACACTCTTAATTAGAAGCATATATTACAATATTAAAGATTAACCTACATCATTTCATCACAACATTAGAATAAGAGAACATCAAGACAATTTTTGGGAGGCAATTGAGTACTTCTCAATAGTTTAGGTGAAAATTCATCCTCTTCTAACTAAAGGAGAGGTATATATAGAGGCAAGGTAAAAGGTTTATTTTTTTATTTTTGAAAATTATTTCTCACTCTTGTTCTTTTATATATGCATATAATTTATGCAAGAGCATCTAGTGGTGTAGGGAAATCTTGCATCACCAAAAAAAATTCTTATTTTCCTTAGTTCTTTTGAGTCCCATTATGGCACTTATGGGGTGTAAGGCAGTCAGGAGTCTGAAAAGGTGAAAAGCAGTCACTTAATATTTTTAGTAAGTCGGTCTAAATGGTCTTGTATGGACTTGAAAATTTACCTAAAGGAGCAGACCTAAAAATTATTTTGTCATGAAAGAATCATCTGAATACCCTAAACAGTTTCAAAGATATGTTTTCATCTTGAGAAATTTCTCCAAAACAGCTTCAAATTTAGATATGAAAACCTTAGAGGCCCCATAACAACTCAAAAAGTTGATGAACATATCTTTGATGGATTCAACATTGTAGATCCCTTTGAGAGATTTCCAACAATACATTATAATAGAAAATTGGACACCTGGATCAAAAGCTATGGCCCCATGAACCTTCCCCACTAAAACTAAATTTCATCAAAATATCTTCCTAGGAAAGAAATCAAACGGTGGGACTTTTGGCACTAAAAAAAAGGTAAATTTATACTTTCTAGAACATTCTACAACAATTATTGGGTAAAATAAAAAGGGATAATTGGGGGTTGTAGAAGGTGGCTCCATTAGTGCATATTGTGGCTTCGAATAATACATTTTGTTTTTAGAGTGGATTTTGTTGTAATGAATCAAGCCTATGAGGTTATAGCATTGTAAGTTATGAATCTATAATTTCATTTTCTAAAAATAATTAAAATTAAGTTATTTTATGTCTCACATCTTCTATGTTGGTATCTATTGTTGTTTCTTTTAAAGGTTTAGGGAAGTTTGGCCCTCATCAAATGGTATCAGAGTAGGTTTTCCTAAGTGTGTAAAAATATCATCGAATGGGAGGTAGTTTTCACCATGACTTGTTGTTGTGCATTTCTAATCAAAGTGATCAGAATGCCTCCACGAAGAAACTATGGTGGTGGAAGGAATGTTATGGTATTAGAAGATGGTTTTAGAGCCCTCCAAAGACAAGTTCAAGTACTACAAGAGGAGTTGCATCAAGGGTTTGAGCCAAGAAGAGGAGATGAAAGTGAAGATGAAGTTGATAATGAGGAATAGTTCAAAGAAGAACAAGATGCAGTAGATCTAGAGCAAGTTAGATTATTTAAGGCCATCTGTAAGATTGGGAAAAGGCCAAAGATCGATGTTTCTACATTTTATAGAAATATTAACCTAGAAAACTTCATTGATTGGATCAACGATATGGAGTACTTTGAGTATGAGGAGGTGGAAGATCATGAGAGGGTCAAATTTGCAAAGACCAAAGATAAAGGATCACACAAATATTTGGTGGAAAGAGATACAAGTAGGAAGAAATAGAAGAGGAAAAGAGAGAATAATAAGATTGGATTGTATTGTGGACAAATTAAAAAGATGGTTCATTCATGTGGATTACGAGCTACATGTGTTGAAGAAGATGCAAGGGTTGAAACATGCAGGAAAATCTATCAGGGTATGTGCATGATCATGATGGACCAAAAAGTGGCGATATGTAAGTGATATGATGGCCCATGTGGCTGACGACTTTTTTTTTACCCACAATTGATGGAACAAAAAGGGTTTTTAAAGGAGAATCTCAGCTTTCAATCAATATAAATTATGCTTTACTTTGAATTTAATAAATAATTATTTTTCATTTTCTATTTTAATTATGACTAAAGTCATGATTCATAGGCTGATTGAAAAACATATATAGCTTTCAAAAGGTGTCACATTTATTGAATCCAAAACATGTGTCACATTATATGCTTCGCATACTATAGGATTAAAAAAAAATTGAATTTCATGAATTTTTGACCAAGTTAAGGTGGTCAGACATACGAGTTTTATAATTTTAAAAGTTGTAATAAAAAATAATAATTAATTATTTACTTGGAAAAAAATTACAAAAAATATGCATCACATTGGGACATGAGTCCTCTACTTATATCTAAAATATTATAAAAAAATATTATCATTTTATTGTGGTTAGAGTGGTCACACAGACACCTACTTTTTATTTTTTCCCTGAAATTTAAGTACTACTGCATTCAAATTTCAAATTTTCACCAAATAAATGATTTTATTTAAATAAACCTAGTAGTTTAGAAAGTACATTCAATTTTCTACAAATTTTATTGTTACATACTTTTGAAATAATATAGATAACTTATTCAAAATTTTATGTCAAGTTGCCTAACTCTGATTTTTCTGAATTTTTCTCCACTTAAGGGCTTGTTTTTTCCATGATGATCTTGCACATACCCGTCAAGGAGTATAAAAAAGAATTCTATCATGTCATTATTAGAATAGGTCATTCTGACACAAATAAGGAGAAAGTTTCCCATTACATAAATGGGTTAAAGCTAAGTATTCAACAATAGTTGGGTCGAGTAAGAATTTTTACTATTGAAGATGCATATCAATTTGCTTTGAAGGTAGAATAAAAGTTAAATAGAAGATTTGAAAGCAAGCAAAGAGGTGGGGGTTGTGGTAGAAATACTAGTGGATGGACATATGGAGGTTGAAATGAAGGTCAAAATAAGGGTGAAGGATCTAGTAGTAGATAGAACCAGAAAGCGGATAACACCTACCGTCCTCGTGGTTAAAATAATGGAGAGCAAAGAGGAGGCTTTCATGGAACATGTTTCCAGTGTGGAGAAGGACATAGAGCCTATGAGTTTCCTCAAAATCAAGGAAGGACGAATAGAAGACTTGAAGGTAATGCATGAGTTGCACATGTAGATGAAGATATGTAGAGTCTTCACATTCTGAGGATGCAGAAAGGGGAGAGGTTCTTGTTACTAGAAGAGCCTTGGTAAATGAGGAGAAGGAACCAACCAAAAGGAATAATTTTTTTCACACCAGATGTAAGTGTGAAGGTAAAGTTTCCAATATTATTATTGATGGAGGTACTAGGGTATGTGCAGGATCATCATAAAAAAAACAAGCCCTTAAGTGGAAAAAATTTCAAAAAAATTAGAGTTAGGAAACTTCACGTAAAAATTTGAATAAGTTATCTACATTATTTCAAAAATATGTAAGAATAGAATATGCAAAAAATTGAATGTAGTTTTTAAACTACTAGGTTTTTTAACATATATATATATATATATATATATTTGGTGAAAATTTGAAATTTCAATGCAATGGTACTTAAATTTCAGGGAAAAAATAAGAAGTAAGTGTCTGTCTGACCACCCTAACCACAATAAAATGATATATTTTTTTTATAATATTTAGATATAAGTAGAGGACTCATCCCCAAAATGATGCATATTTTTTTGTAATTTTTTTCCAAGTAAATAATTAATTATGAATTTTTATGACAAAATTTTAAAACATAAAAACTCGTATGTCTGACCACCTTAACTTGGTCAAAACTTCATGAAATTCAATTTTTTTATTTTTAATCCTATAGCATACAAAGCATAGAATGTGATGCATGTTTTGGATTCAAAATAGGTGATACTGTTTGAAAGCTATAGATGTTTTCAATCAACCTATCAATCAGGACTTTAGTCATAATTTGAACAGAAAATGAATAATAATTATTTATTAAATTAAAAATAAAGAATAATTTATATCAGTGGAAAGATGAGAATCTCCTTTAAAAACTCTTTTCGTTTCATCAATTTTGGGTAAAAAAATAGTCATCAGCCACATACCCATCATATTGCCACTTTTTGGCCCATCATGATCCAGCACATACCCAGACTAACAACCTTGTTTTAGAAGAGATGGTTAGTAAGATTTTGTAATGCCCCACCAAGCAACCCCAAAGGGTATTAATACATCTAACATTTATGGCACCAATTTTTTTAAAAAGTACTAACATACATCATAATAATCATATATCACATGAAATGAAAACTAAACATGAACTACATATAACAAATCCCCCAGGTTTACATGACTGCATTACTTTTCTCAACAAAAATCATTACATCACATGGAAGATAAGTATACACCAATAACCATAAGATAACATGAACATGGACAATACATTAATCAAGGATTACAATATTACAATGCCTCTTCCCAACATGAATGGCGAAGATACAATAAAATAGAATGATACATTTGAAATGAAGGAGTACAAAGCTGCAATACTGGATTCAACTCTGGTTCAACTCAGGAGTCTCTGCAAGGTACAATTTTGGACTTCTCGATTGACAATTGGGGACCCAATGAGGTGCATAGCATGTTCCACCCAACCACGTGGACCCAAAGGCGCACCCCCCATGCTAAGAGTCGACAAGAAAGACCCCAATGATAACCATCATACAAAACAAGGATACAAGACTTCACAACAAGAACCACAATAATGTAAGGCAATCTCAACACAAGATATAACCAACACAAGATGTGCCCAACATAAGTAACAACCAATAAAGTATCAACATACAAATGCCAACATGTGCTTCCAGAGGCTCAAGAATAACATAGAGGGAAACAAGCATACATGGTTGTTAAAGGAAGAGTGTCATCGCAATGTTGTATGGGTTACCCTGGCGATTCTTCCTAGGCCCCGACCCCCAACTTGGGTTACCCTGGTAACCTCTTATGAAACCCGGCCCCACATGCAATCCAATGCGGAATCAATTATCTTTCATAAAGACAAGATAATGATCTTGCCATTCCAGGCCTTCTCAACTCATCTCAATCCCATACAAGCACTTGAGCCATGAGTGAGGCATTCACTTATATCTTGTTAATGTGTGATTCTATCCAAAACCCCTAATTAAATATTAACGTTTTCACTTGATTAATAAACTTCTAATGAGTTACCCTAGGACCTCTTCCAGGTCCCAGCCCCCATTGAAAGCCACTCCCCCTATGAGCAACAAAACTCAAAAGACACCATCAAGGTAAGCCCCCATGCACAAAATATAAAGCCTCATGATAAATTGCATTAAGCAAGGCATACACCATCCTACACAAAATCTTCATAACGAAACTATTTTCAACTGCAAGGCTAAACCCATAACATCAAATAAATCATACGAGCAATAGTTCACAAAGAACCAAAAGTGAACGCCAATAATAAAGCAACAACTTTCTTTCCCTTTCTCTAGAACACTATTAAATCACTAAAACAAGGATTTCCCAAAAAGGTGATAACTAACTTGATCTCAAAATCAACATCAAACTCAAAATCAAAGCAATATTACTTTCACAACTCAAGTTACGTAATTCACTTTAATATCAATTCAAAACAACCTCAATTCCAAAAACCACCCACATAATTCACCAAGGGGAACCCATCCAACATGCAACCAAAGAAAACACTATTAAACCCAACTCATAGTAACCAAGCATTCAGAAACGATTCCATAAATAAACATCAATACTACCACACAACCAACCACATAAGAGAATGACTTCACTTTATAAACCATATTCACAATAACACATAATTCACTATGATATCTACTACTCCAATTTACAATTCAACTATTAGAGAAAATGAGGAAAACAACACTTATAAATACCATCAACAACTTTCAAATATTTTATAATTATCTTAATATCAACACATTCATGACTAACAAGGAAATAACAAAGGTTAATAATAAAATTACAACAACAATGTCATTATTCCCAAATGATCAATTCACAAAACAATTTTCAAGGTACTATAAAATATTGACAAATTCTTAATCGACCCATCTTATCTATTTTTACAAAAATACATTACTAACTACACGACAAGATTCACCTATATTTTGTTTCCTCATTTACTAACTAGATAACACTAATTTCTTTTGTAAGACAAGAAGAAAACCACTTATATCCTCATTTCCAAATTTTAACAATAAGCAAACATATAGTGATTATCTAGCCGTTGAGAGAGTATTTGATTATCTAGACTTGGACTCAACAACTAACGGAATTTTCTAATAGGAGCCTAAGCATGGATCACATATTAGTACAGTTATAAGTCTTAACTTATAAAAATGATGAGCATTTATTTTTTTGAAGATATTTAATTATTATAAGCATCTAATTATATTTTAATATAAGAGGATAGAAGTTTAAAAACTATGTTAGGATGAAAGCAACTCTATCTAGTTTCTAATATGAGGAAGCATGGAAAAATTTCCGCTCTGGAACTATCTTTTGATATACAAATATTTAAGATATAATAATTAGAAACAACCATGCATGTTCATCCCAATCTGAAAACAATCCATTATCAATTTCAAAGTTATGAAACATCACTAAAAGCAAAGAAGTATGAGAATAGATTTATGCTCATTTCTGATGGTTTACAGATTATGGATATAGAATAATTTTCCATCCTCAGATCAACTATTTTCTAATAGAATTAGAGTGAATTTGTCTTAACCCAAAGTAGATTCACATAAGTTAATCAATACAATAGGTGAAACAAAGATTTGGATGCTTGGATAAAGAACATCCTCCAAGAATATTTGTATAATACAAAGCTCCAACATAGGGCATGACATAACTACTAGGAGAGGGAATCTTGGGCCAGCATATTGACAACATTTAAAAGTGTACTCCAAAGAGGTCTAAGTGATAGTAATGAGTTGAATATTTAGTATGTCAGTATATGTATAAAGTATCAAATTTAAAAATGAAACTATGGAGATAAATTCCAATGTAATCAAGGCTGAATGTAAACATCAGGGAATTTGACATGGAAAACACATCTTATCTCATATCATTCTTGCATTATTGTCAAGTCCCAAATGTTATCCCCAATACTGAAGGGAAAGAGAAAGGTGAGGTGCAAATACGCGACTTAAGGGTAGGTGAAATAGTGTACAACTTTTCTTTTTGAAACAAGACACATTTCTGTTTGGCAGCGAGTTTCTAGAGATGCGCTCAAGTTGAATTTTGGAAATTAACTTCACCACGATCAATGGAAAGCTCTCTATTATATTAGTACATTGACAATATTTATTTTCAAATGCTGCAACTGTGATAGTTTGTCAATAGAATCAAACAGGTTATTTAAACCTTTACAACATTCTATTTTTTTTAAATACGGTAGGTGTGACATGTTTCCAACAAAAATCAGAAAGGCTTTTATGCCTCTATAGTCTACTTATGTTTGAAAGTTGCAGCTGCGACAGGTTGCTATTGAATCAAGGAGGTTAATCAAATCATGACAGTATTTTAGACGCATGCAGACTGACACAGCCTAAAAGCATGTTTGCAAAACAACAATTGTGACTGTTAGAAATTGATAAATAACAAGGAGAATGTTATTGGCAAAGCACATAGCTAGGCAACTATCTTGAGCACTATGTGATTCATGATACACCCAGCTACAGACTGGCACCGGCAACATGGTAACTCATGATGTAAAAAGCCTTAAGTTGGTATGAAATAGGACACCACCTTCATCAACAAGAACTTCTACAAGCATAGACCAAGAAATCTGAAGAGATAAGACCATGGCATGCTGAAAAGATGATATTCAATGCAATGGATTCAGTAGAGAAACAATAGAGGAATCATTGAATGGGTAATTTCATTCAAGGCAAAGGTTAATAGGCTTGCAAGAAGATTGTGGATGCCAGAAGACATGCATGCAAAAATAATATGTAAACCTTGAGAGGAAGCCCACAAATCTTTGAAATAACGAAACATTCTAGAATGCATCCAACATTCACAATTTATTTCAGAATCACAAAGATAAATCTCAAAAGGAATGGAACCTGATTTGAAGCACGGCTGCAGAGTTGATTATGAGATCAGGCTTCACCATTTATAGATTCATCTTCTTCCCAGATTTAACAACCGCTCCAGGAACCCTCCAGAGTATGTGATAACCTCTTTTCCCTAAATCCTTTCTTTCCATGTAACCACTCCCGTTCCCTCTTAATTTCCCATCATTGCATTAACTTATAATAGTTATTTCCATTAGTCCCACTAACCGTTAGTTAAAGAAATCTTCCAGAATGGGTTGCCTTTCTCCCGTAGAGCGGTTACAAAATTGATGATATTCTCCAACCGGTAAAAAAAGCAATGTTGGATGCTACTCCATGGTGCTAGACAAGGGAATCCCGAGCCGACTTACACCAAAAGCTTACGCAATATCTCTGGTCCAAAAAGGTAGGCATGCAACAACTATTACTTGTGAATTGGTCATAGATTGAGGAGACTATATTATCATCAGATCGGTCAAGTAGCTCAAATCTTTCGACATTGTCAGGTCATCGATGAAACCCTTGCTTCCACTACAATTCTAAACTGAATCCAATATCATTTTATTGAATGCTAAGTTTGGGATGAAAATAGATCAAGAGAATATCGAATATGATACCCCCAATGAATTTCTATCCCCTAGAATGAATATATCAAGAGAATATCAAATATCCCTCAAATTTATTTGCTATAATGGCTTCTATTACACTTAATAATTTATTATTGTGATTCAATATTTTTGCACAATTAATCCTCAATTAAAATATTTAATTTATTAATTTAACTTATCCTTTTAATTCCATTTACACCACAATTTATTTATTTATCAAAACACAAATCAAACAAATTAATTTAACCACATACCATTCAAACTTGACGTCACAAATGAATCGGTAACAACACAAAGATTACACCGAACGAGGGACACTACATCCTCCCCCCCAAGGTTTTGACTTACTCTTGGAAGTTGCAAGGCTAAGGAACACGCACACAATTGAAAACAACATCAACTCCAACAATAGCATTACAACATCATCAAATAATGGAAGACACCCAAAAACAACAACTTTCAAAACATAAAAACCATACCAACTAGGTTACAAGTTGAAGGTACTCATCCTTGTCAAGGATGATGGAAAGGTTGGGGAAACTTTCTTGTCAACTCTATTTTTCCACATTATTCCCATTGGGTTTCATGAGGCTTGCCCAGTCCTGCCAGAGCAGGTGGAATCGAAGCTTACTACCTGTAATCCTACATAAAAGTAAACGTTGTGTACACCATATATATATCAAATCAACCTAGTGTAGAGGGAATTGTCATGTCGTATGCCTCTCATGAATGAGTGATATGACATCATCCTTCTAACACTCTACAATTAGTGATACATCATAAACAATCATCAATAACAATTACTAATCAAATGCAACCATAGTATTAAGTCCACATGTAAAACATAACCAATTAGTTACCTTCATCATCAAGATTCGAAGCTGACTACCTGAAAATCATAAACTAAGATGGAAACATAACACATTAGCACTAGTTATTCATGCTAATTCATTACCAAGATACACATTTTTGGTTAAACTTTATCATTTAAACATCATGTTCTACATTCTATTCATCACTCAATGCAAAATCTCACAATGTATGTGTCACAAGATCATAATTTATGGCCTTTTCAGAAACAGAAACATAATTATCACTTCAAAACACAGATAATTTCAGATTTAACACACATACACCGCATACACACTCAAATTCACTTCACACCAGAGACACCACAAAGCAACTCAAGGGTAACATAAGGGTTCTAAAATGCATTTCCAATAGGAAGCATATCGGTGCATTGCACACTACACCGAGGGTCCTATCCATTCCACCAGATTTTTGCACCATTGAACCTACATCACCCAGAGACAAACTAGGGCAACCAAGTACAAACTACACAAATAGACTAACACACCCTTACGAGTACGAGCAGCTAGGTCAATTCAATGGGCTCATAGTGCCCTAGTGTGCGAACCTAGGCTCTGATACCATCTGTAATGCCCCGCCAAGCAACCCCAAAGGGTATTAATACATCTAACATTTATTGCACCATTTTTTTTTGAAAAGTACTAACATACATCATAATAATCATATATCACATGAAATGAAAACTAAACATGAACTACATATAACAAATCCCTCGGGT
Source organism: Sequoia sempervirens (assembly GCA_007258455.2). NCBI lineage: Eukaryota > Viridiplantae > Streptophyta > Pinopsida > Cupressales > Cupressaceae > Sequoia > Sequoia sempervirens. Next base: position 5,147 of record VDFB02007237.1, on the reverse strand, counting down.
TTACATGACTGCATTACTTTTCTAGACATAAATCATTACATCACATGGAAGATAAGTATACACCAATAACCATAAGATAACATGAACATGGACAATACATTAATCAAGTATTACAATATTACAATGCCTCTTCCCAACATGAATGGGGAAGATACAATAAAATAGAATGATACATTTGAAATGAAGGAGTATAAAGCTACAATACTGGATTCAACTCTGGTTCAACTCAGGAGTCTCTGCAAGGTACAATTTTGCACTTCTCAATCGACAACTGGGGACCCAATGGGGTGCATAGCACATTCCACCCAACCACATAGACCCGAAGGCCCACGGAGACATCCGATAAAATTGGAATGATACAGAGAAGATTAGCATGGCCGTTGCGCAAGGATGACACGCATAAATCAAGAAATGGTCCAAAAAAATTTGTGGGCCTTCGGGTCCACGTGGTTGGGTGGAACGTGCTATGCACCCCATTGGGTCCCCAGTTGTCAATTGAGAAGTGCAAAATTGTACCTTGTAGAGACTCCTGAGTTGAACCAGAGTTGAATCCAGTATTGCAGCTTTGTACTCCATTTCAAATGTATCATTCTATTTTATTGTATCTTCCCCATTCATGTTGGGAAGAGGCATTGTAATATTGTAATCCTTGATTAATGTACTGTCCATGTTCATGTTATCTTATGGTTATTAGTGTATACTTATCTTCCATGTTATGTAATGATTTTTTGTTGAGAAAAGTAATGCAGTCATGTAAACCCAAGGGATTTGTTATATGTAGTTCATGTTTAGTTTTCATTTCATGTGATATATGATTATTATGATGTATGTTAGTACTTTAAAAAAAAAATTGGTGCCATAAATGTTAGATGTATTAATACCCTTTGGAGAGAATGCATCTGAATCCATACCAGATTGCTTGGTTGCAAAAGGACCATAAAGCTTTGGTAAATGAACATTTTTTGGGAAAGTTCAAGATTGGAAATTGCCATGATGAGGTATTGTGTGATATTATGCCTATGGATGTTTGTCATATGTTGTTAGGAAGACTATGGAAGTTTGATCAGAAAGCAATACATGAGCATTCCAACACTTATTATTTGACAAAGGATGGAATTCATCATAATTTGAAACCCTTGAAAGAGGTAGAGGAAAAGGTATGCAATAATGCAGGAATTTGTATGGTTGATGGAAGAAAGATCCTAGAAGCTATGAAACATGAGCATATGTATTTTGTGTTGATCCCTAGAGTTGATAAAGAAGAAACTGATGAGATGCCTATTGAGGTTTCAAATATGTTGAATGAGTCTCAAGATATTGTTTATCCCTTAGTCCTCATATGGACCTAATTCCTAGAGCTAGTTTTCTGAATAAGCTATCTCATCGTATGACTCCAGTAGAGAGTGAAGAGTTGAACAAACAAGTTAAATATTTTATGCAGAAGGGATTGATTAGAGATAGTTTGAGCCCATGTACAGTACCTATAGTACTAGCACCAAAGAAGGATGGGGAATGGCAGATGTGTATAGATTCTAGAGCCATCAAGAAGATCACCATCAAGTATAGATTTTCCTTGTCGAGAATGGATGGCATTATGGATTATTTGAGTGGAGTTGAGTACGTCACAAAGATAGATTTGAAGAGTCGATATCACTAGATCGAGATTAGAGGAGATGAATGGAAGAGAGCCTTCAAAACTAAGGAGGGATTGTACAAGTGGTTATTCATTCCTTTTGGGCTAACCAATCTACCAAGCACATTTATACAGCTTATGAATGGGGTATTGAAAGAATTTTAAGGAAAATTTGTTATTGTTTATTTGGATGATATTCTAATTTTCAGTAATACATTGGAGGAGCACCTTATGCATATTCAAAGAGTTTTTGAGAAGCTAAGGGATGAGAAGTTGTTGATTAATTTGAAGAAATGTAGTTTTATGAAGAGGGAGTTGGTGTGTCTAAGATTTTTTGTCTTAGCAAAGGGTCTTAAAATGGATCCAGAGAAGGTGAGATCTATCAATGAATGGCCTACCCAAATAAGTGTTATGGAGGTAAGATCATTTCATTGTCTAGCAAGTTTTTATAGAAAGTTTATTAAGAATTTGAGTAGTATTTGTACATCTCTAACTTAAGCAATGAGAGGGGATAGGAAGGATTTTAAATGGACTATAGGAGAAGAAAAGATTTTTGATATGTTGAAGAAGAAATTCTCAGTGTAGCCTATTTTGGCACTTCCAAATTTTAATAAGATCTTTTAGGTAGATTGTGATGCTAGTGACACTACTATAGGAGTTGTTTTCAGTCAAGAAGGTAAGCCTATTTCCTATTTTAGTGTCAAGTTCAATGATGCTAAGAAGAAATATTATTTCTATGATCAAGAGTTTTATGCTATAGTTCAAGCTTTGAAGAAATGGACACACTATTTTTTTCCAAAATAATTTTTTTAATATATTGATCACCAGGGTTTGCAGTGTCTCAATAGTTAATGAAAGTTAAATCAAAGACACTTAAAATGGGTTGAGTTTTTGCAGAGCTATACTTTTATTTTTGAAGCACATGAGTGTAAGTTCAAACTAAGTTGCAAATGCCTTAAGCAGGAGGAAAAATTTATTGATAGAGATGAATATAGAGGTTGTTGGGTTCAATGAACTCAAAAGTTTGTATCCTAAAAATCCAGACTTTGTAGAAGCTTGGAAGGCTTGTTTGGAACCTATTACATTAGATAGGACAAGATGGTTGGATTTCTTAATACAAGATGGGATGTTGTTTAGAGGAATCCAATTGTGCATTCCAATGAGTTCTATAAGAGAGAATCTAAACAAGGAGAAGAATAGTGGAGAATTGGCTAGAAATTTCTATTGAGATAATACCATTGATCTTGTTAGTGAGAATTATTACTGGCCATAATTACAACAAGATGTGAAAATTTTTGTGCAGAGTTGTAGAGTATGTTAGATGGCAAAAGGAACAAGTCAAAATAATGGATTGTATCAACCATTACCTATACCTAGGAGGCTATAGGAGGATATTAGCATGGATTTTGTTCTTGTCTTGCCAAGGACACAAAGAGGGCATGATTCTATATTTGTGGTGGTGGATAAATTTTCAAAGATGAAACATTTCATTCCATGGAATAAGACCACTAATGTTGTCGATATTGCAAAGTTGTTTTTCAGAGAGGTAGTGAGACTACATGGTCTATTGAAGAGTATAGTTTTAGAAAAAAGATACGAAATTTGTTTGTTATTTCTAGAGGACATTATGGAAGAAGTTGAAGATAAATTTGAAGTTTAATTCAACACACCATCCATGAAATAATGGAAAAATAGAGGTGGTGAATAAGAGTTTCAAAAACTTTCTAAGATGCTTAGTAGGAGATAAGCCAAAGGAATGGGATTTTACTATACCACAAGTAGAATTTGCTTATAACAATTCTGTCAACAGGAATATTGGTAAATCACCATTACAGATTGTGTATGGGAGTAGTTTGAGAACTAGTTCTGAATTGAGAAAGAAAAATAAGGCAGAGAAGAGTGGTGCTAAGCTTGAAAATTTTGTTGAGCATCTGAAGAATTTGCATGAAGAGGTGAAGAAACATATCAATAAGATGAACTCGCAATATAAGGCTAAGGTAGATTAGAAAAAGAGGTATAAGAAGTTCCATGTAGGATATGAATTCATGGTTCATTTATGAAAGGAGAGGTTTCTATTTGGTACATACAACAAGTTAGAGATGAAAAAGTTTGGACCATTCATGATCTTGAAGAAGCATGATTTAGGAAATGCATATAAGGTAGAGTTGCCTGATGGAATTCATATTTCACCTGTGTTCACATCTCAGATTTAATAGAATATCATGAAGGAGGAATTTATGAAGAAATAATGGAATCATAGTCGAATATTCCAACACCTACTTCAGAAAAGGAGGAGATAGAATAAATTTTGGATAGTTATGTGGGTAGAAGCACAAGAAACAGATAGTATGCAAAGTACTTGGTGAAGTGAAGAGGGAGGCCTTTTGAAGATTCATTTTGGTTGTTTGAGGCTAAGGTTAAGTGTCTTGGATTTCCTCTAATTTCTGAGAAGTGATAGAGTCACTTTTCAAATTACCCTAGGTGTCTCATGCAAGAGCATCTAGTGGTGTAGGGAAATCTTGCATCACCTAATTTAAAAATGTTTTTCCTTATTTTCTTTAGTTTTTTTGAGTCCCATGATAGTACTTATGGGGTGTAAGATATTCAAGAGTTAGAAAAGGTGAAAAATGACCACTTACTATTTTTAGTAAGTCAGCCTAAACAAGCTCTTTTGGACTTTAAAATTTACTCGAAGGAGCAAAGCTGAAAAAAAATTGGTCACAAAAGAATCACCTCAATACCTTGAATAGTTTGTGAGATATTCAAGTTTTTGTCCCAAGAAATTTTGCTAATGCAACTTCAAATTTAGATATGAAAACCTTAGAGGCCCCAAAGCAAATTGAAAAGTGGACGAACCGATATTTGATGGGTTCAGCGTTGTATATCTCTCTGAGATCTTTCCAACTATGTGTTATAATAGAAAATCAGACACCCATGTCAAAATTTATGGCCCTGTGAAGTTGCCCCACCAAAAAGTGAATCTCATCAAAATATCTTCCTAGGAAAGAAATCAAATGGTGGGACTTTTGGTGCCAAAACAAAAGGGAAATTTATACTTTCTAGAACATTGTAGGATAGTTATTGGGTAAAATAAAAAGTGATAAGTGGTGGTTGTAGAAGGTAGCTCCATTAGTGCAAATTGTGGCTCTGAATAATATATTTTGTTTTCAAAGTGGATTTTGTTGTAATGAATCAAGCTTATTAGGTTGTAGCATCATAAGTTTTGAATCTATAATTTCATTTTCTAAAAATAATTGAAAGTGAGTTATTTTATGTCTCACATCTTTTATGTTGGTATCTATTGTTGTAATTTATGAAGTTTTAGGGCGGTGTGGCCCTCATCAAGAATAAAATTGACACTTCTAAAAATTACATATTTAGGAATTCATTCTATTAGAAACTTTGTTATGATGCTAAACAGAAACAAGATTTTTTATAACATGGGAAATTTACCAAATCTTCAATATGTTTTTAGTTGTATAGGATTTAATAAAAACACTAATGGGATAGTTTT